>VZZY01017940.1:3776-110353 GCA_013400335.1 Eurystomus gularis
TGCACTCAGCAGGAGCGATGTGCTCCCTTTGTGCAGTGAGGCAGAAAAGAAAGAGTTTGTTTTCTTTTTCGATATTTATTGCTGGCGTTATCACGGTTCCGGTTTCCTGGAGGATTTATGGGAATTGCAGAATAGATTTATGGGAAATCGAGTTCTTTTGCTCACTGTTTTAATAAGGCAGAAAAATCATGTGGTCGGTTCACCACACCAGCCCGCAGAAAAAATCTCCCTGAGTGTGCACGTGTAGAAGGACTTCTGCAAGGGCTGGAAAGTACTCCTTTGTCATGCTGCCATCCCTCTGCCATCCTCCCGTCTTCCAGCAAGGTGGCACAGAGCAGGCTGTTGAATGGCTGTAGATCTATCTTGACATGTAGCTGGTTATGGAGGCAACGGGGTTTTTTTACTCTAAACAATTCTTACAAATTCAAGTTTGCTTTTTAAGGCTGTAGATCTTGCAGGTGCAAACAGACTCTTTGATATGTCAGCCAGATGTAACAAGCACATGGCCAGCAGGCTGGAAGACAACTCTCTGAGGAGCATTTCATGTGAAGCCTCTGGCTCCTAATAGCAATGACATCCAATGACCTTTTAAATGGAACATCTGATTAATATGAATCAAGGAAACAAGACTTTAAGCTACATCTATACAAGTGACCCAAACCACTTAGCATAGGCATGTGCACTGGCCTGTTATTGTCCATCATTTTTCACTGTTCTGTTTCTGGCATGGTTTTTGCATGACCATCTGTTTTTCTCCCACACAACGCTTAGGAATAGCTCAGGACTTAGCATGCCAATGCCAGTTCAGGTAGGCTGTTCGATGTGCTCTGGTAGATCAGCTATATGTTTGTAAGTCATGGTCCAGCCAGTTGGCCACATGGCCACAGAATGGTTCTTGCCTCATTTTAGTTACCCAGACAGATCCAACAATTGGAGGATGCAATAAAGGGGAAAGACGATCACATCTGAAGGGATGATGACTTCAGAAAGTTCTTCCCAGTTGATGCTTTATGATTTTGCAGTACGATATCCCAAATGAGTGAATTTTTTTTTTTAATCGGGCTATCTCTGGAAGAACATAACTACTTTCCTTCTCCCCAGAATTTCTTCCTTTGGGCTAGCAGGCTTTGTGGTTTTGCCAGTAAACTGCAGTATGCTTAATGGAATTAAACTCTTAGGAAAGAACTCCTGGGCAGCTCTAAATACCATGTCTGTAGTTGCATTTGAATTATATGTGGAAGACCCCAATTAGGACTGCAGAGTAAACATGACAAAAACAAAAGACTTGGAGAAATGAAGTGGTTTTCTTGAGGTCTAGTAATAAGTACATACTTGAGTCTTTTATAGCACAGGTAGTTACGGGGGTTGATCTTCCTCTCTCCCTGTATCAAGGACCTGAAGGCATCCCCTTTTATCCCGGGGTTTGGTTTCTTGGTCTCAGAGCAAGGTTAGACAGGCTCTAGATCTCCAAGGAGAGCTACTGGAAGCCTTAGTACTGGTCCCTCTGCTTTGCTCAGGAGCTGCATTTAAGATAAGGCTCCCATCCTTGGTCTCAGTTCAAGCTACGTTGCAGGAGAGTTCACGCCCCATCTCATAGCTAGGCTGGCTGCAACAGGGGGAACACTCCTGGGCTGCTGAGACTGATGACAATGTGGTTCTGAAGGGCTTGAAAAAGATGCATATGGAATTATTTGTTTCTGTTTCTAGTAAAACAAAAACCATGAAGAAATACAGTGAAATGGTCAAGCAGCAGATTTATAGCAAATAGAAGATAATATTTTCTTTACCCCTTTTCTTTACCTCTTTACAAAATGAGTAATTGAACTGTGCACACAACACTGCAGAATATACCAATAAAAGTACCAATTAGGAAATGGGCTAGACAAATCAATATACAGAGGATAAATTCATACCCATATTCCCTTCCAACTGAACTTATCCTATCCTATCCTATCCTATCCTATCCTATCCTATCCTATCTTATCCAATCCTCTCTGATCCTATTCTATTCAAAGTTTTTTAACAATTTTTCACTACAGAGCTGGAGGGGCAAAGTTAGGCCAAAATCTCATTGTCATATTTATGTCGAATAATTATTTGGTAATAATTTGTGGACACAATTTATCACATTAGCTTTTTGGGATAAAAAGTATAATTTCTTCCTCCCAAACTAGCACACTTGCATATGCACTGTGTTTTTTCTAGGAAAAAGTTCTATGAGTGTGAGTCCCAATCACATGGTAGAGCATAATGTAACGGAGCTGATTAAATGTTGGGGTGCTTGCCCTATGGGTCTGCAGTGTGAAGGTCCCACTCCAGCAAATAGGACACACACTAAAAGCTTTGATGGTCCCAGTTTGATAAGATCCAGAGCTTTCTATGCACTCACAAGCTGGCCATAGAAACAGTTTCAACTCCACCCTTAGTTATGGTCTGCTTACATTAAAACTGCTCTTGTACTTGCCATCTCTACAAGTCGTAGAGCCAATTAAACATCTGCTAATGAGCCCTATTGTTAGATCAATGCAGAGAAATTGATCTGGAGCAATGAGTCAGGATTTCTTAGTAGTCAGCCTGGCTTTGATTCTCAGCTCAGGAGAAGACATTGTGTATTTGTACTGCCCTATTCCAAACAAGAGTCTGCCTGCTTCAAACTGTGCTCAATATTCCCTTAAAAGTATAGACATGTCAGTTGCCATAACACAATGTATTAAAATGCATAATCATACTTCATTTATTGTCTATACCTCATTCTCTAAGCTACATGGTATTATTTCTGCTTCCTGGCTGGACCAGTTTCAATAGTGAAATAATAGACAATGATAACTAACTTCAGAGACAAATTTTTAAATAAATAATACTGTTTTGTTCGATTAATTATATTTTTAATTAATCTGGTTTAGGTCAATAATTTTCTGTGTCACTGAAGTGAAAAGGACCTAAGTCTTTTCTAGGCCTGCATTTCTCTTATTCTGTAACATACTCCTATATCAATCAAGTCCTGGAAATAGCAAGATGTCATCAAATTTGCACAAATAGAACATCATTTTCTTAATTAAACTTCAATGTTGTTTGAAATTCCTAATTCTTTAAAATATACACACTGTGAGCTACATATCATCCCTAATTCCTACTGGGTATTCAGCTTACACAGAAACATGATGCTCTTGAGTTCTTCTGAAAAACTCTGGATGATATTTGTAAGATATGATCTAAATAAATACATTCACGAGTTGAAGTAATTAAGCTCTTATTTCCAGTGCCAATCATCTCCTTTTTCTCAATTCAACTGCATATACACATACATACTTCAGTTTCCCCCCAGCCACCTCAGGGCATGGTTTAGAAGAGGCAGTTCATAATTCTCTCCACAGCAGTGGCATCAGCTGGCTGGCAATGAATACTTTCCTCAAAATCCCTTTGAGTATTATTATTTTTTTGTAATGTTGTACCATGAGTTATGGGCATCGCAATACTGTATTTATACAACTTTAGAACATTTGGATGTGGAATTCACAACAGATGGCTTTTTATAATGGAAGATAAATGAGCGAGACATGATTTTAGTGTTATGTAATTGAATATATGTAGGGACAGGACTGGGCAATGTTAATGTCTCACAACCCATAATATTTTTTAATGTATTTTGTGATCACTTTGCAGACGATACCAAAAGCCAAGCTAACACATACTTAAGGGATGCGACACTGACACTAAAAATCCCTTTCAAAAACTTGTGTCCAGATGGGAGGGGAAAATAAACCAGGTTCCTGAGGTACAACACTCTCCCTAATTTCCCTTAAAGTGAATGAAATCTCATCTAAAGTAAGAGTTTTTAAGTGGGTTTGGATGCAGAGGGAGACATGTGTAACTGCTGAAATGAGGAAAATGTTGGTAACAAAGTGTTTATGCAGGAACTGTACTGTGTCACGAAACAAGCACAGAAGTTCATTAGCAAAACATCTTCATCCATGACCAACACTTCAAAACTTGTGAGATTATTTATAAATAACTGAAATATTCAGAACATGCCATTTGTCGAGGTCTATTTTTCACCCTGTTGGTTTTGAAAGCCGTTGTAGTGTAAGAGGCATGGAGATATTTGTTGCACTTCACTACCAGAGTCCACAAAAGCAAGGTAGGGATGCAAGTATCTTTAGCATTAGTCATTCAGAAAACAAGAGCTTCATAAGAGAGACCTCATCAAGGGAGTCACTGGGACTGACTAGACCCCAAAGTATTTTTACCCCTGACCAAACACACACACAAACCCTGTGAAAATATATGCAGCAAGTTCCCTCATGGAAGGATTTGGGAGCATTATGAGATGCCTAGATTTAGATATCAAGTAATGTAAGACATAAGTGGCTTCATTTCCCTCTGCCAAGATGGCTGGTTCTCCCCATTCCACTTGAATGCTCATGAGCTTTTTCATCTTAACTACAAAGGTAGATTTTGATGGGCCACAAACTGCTCCAACAATCCCTAAAAGCTCTTAATCTACACAATAGTAAAGAATACTACTAAGCCTAACTTGTCTTTTCTGAACATTAGGTATACACACAGACTGGCAAAAATAAAAGGAAAATGAAGAAAATATGGTGGCCATGGAGAAAGTTTGTATCAAACATAACCCAGCTAGTAGAAAAAGAGGGAGTGAAGCTGATGGAGAAGACATGTGATGGTAGACATGTGGGTGTCACACCCTGTCACACTTATCTCTTCATATTTTTGTTGCTTTGAATGATACCGTGCTTCACAAAATAGGACACTTACTTACTTGAGAGCAATATTTTTTTTTCCCAGAAACTTAAGAACACGATTGCCTTTGGTTTTGTTCTGCATCTTGTAATCTTCTTTTGTGGTTACAAGTAAGGTACTGATACTTCTTAATCCAATGGCTAAATTGAATAACTGTTGTCTGTTCATGGACAGCAAAGGTACAGTTCCCTGATTCCAGATCTTTGGGCCTCAGAGGACAATGGTGTTATCTAAAAATCCGTAGCTTTTTCAAAGTTAAATGCATTCCACTTTGTCAGCATTTTGCCAGCTTTTTCAATACACTGACACCAAACTTATTTTCCTTAACAAAGTCTTTGCCAGAATTGAAATCAGTATTCAGCAGTAAGAAAAGCACAGCAGCTTGCTGAGTCTCCTGACAATAAAGGAAAGCACAAAAGTCATATTTTTATTAGGTGTAACTTTACAATAGCATTTAAATACACAGGTGAATTCCCAGTATATAAACAAGTATTTATTACTAACACTATAAAATATTTATAGCATTGAAAAGTCATTCAAGAACCTAGAAAATTTCTTAAGCTTCAATATCAGGGAGCTTGTAAATGAATGCATGAATAGAAAAATTATGCCTTAATTTAAATGCATTCCTAATTTATATGTTCTGCAGCTTTTAAATAATTTTTAAAAGTTAACTGAAAGCACAGAATATTTTAATAATTTTTAAAGGCTTCCTGATTAATTTACAGGATTTATCTCCTTTCATTTTTGCTGTAAACCTTGCAAAGGTGAGCTGCTCCACAAATTACTTCAGATTGCTCACAAATGTTTTTTCTGGTTGGTAAAGTTTGACAAAGCTAAAGATCAAATGGATACCTTGGATCAGATGTGGAACATGAGCAGCTTGTGTCAAAAATCATGTAATCTTTGTTATCCTGGTGTTTTTGCCAGATAAGCAGAACTACAAATATGCCCATTTTGAAGATCACTCAATGGGAAAATAGCTGGGTTTTGATGCCTAGGTAAAACTTGCTACACACATCTAGTCAGTGGTGGTTGCCAGTGAATATTCTTGATGGAGGATCAAATTTTGTAAAAATAGAGAGGCTGACAGTTAGCAGCTTCAGATGTCTTAGATATTTAAACACAATGGTAGCTAAAGGAATTTATCACAATGTCTTCTGTAAATGGGGATAAACAGGGAAGTCCTTGGAGAGGTATCCCACTGAGGACGTTCTCAGTTGCCATTAAGAGAGCTGCAGAAGTTAGATAGGTGCTAGTGATGCTCAGAACAATCTGTCTGGGGAAGGACTGAGGGAGAAATGGATGGAAGGTGTTGGGATATGTTCTCATGCCTGGGCTGGTGGTATGGCACCGGGACAGTGGTGCAGAAGGTGAAAGCAGAGCTGCTGTGTGCCGAAGCCCACTACAGCAGGAGAAGACATTCAGTACAGGCACTGGGAGGTAAGAGCAAGCCCTCTTTGTGCAGAGGAGGCTGTGGGAACAAGCAGCACCAGTGGGTTTTCCAAGGGAGTACCATTAGTAGATGGGGAAGGAGAGCAGGCAGGGGATGCTGGAGGAGTGCAAGGCAGCGGCTGGAGAAAGTGGACAGGCTCTTGTGCTCTTCTTAAGTCCTTTTGCCACCACAGAGTTGAGAGGATGGAGTGACATGAACACTTCCTCTGCCTAGGACAGCATTTCTTATATTTTCGCACTTGAGATGCCAGAGTGAAATGCTACTGTGTAGAAAAAAAATAATAACCCAGCCTCACAAAAACTAATCAGAGTTAGATGCCACAGAAAACAGCCTGGATATCCAGCAATTTTATGTGAGAGCCATTCACTGAAGTTGGCGAGTTGTGGGTGCAGATAAACGGTGTAGCTGGCCTCGGTGGGAAACTGCTCCCACAGCAATCTCACCCCATGTGCTGTGGTGTTACCAGTATAGAAATCTCGTTCACTTATAAGGGACTATCAGCATCTCAGTTACATGAGATAACACAGAAAAAACTTTGAACTGCAGGAAAAGCCACACTGCAAAGTGGCTTTTTACGGTACTGAAAATCTACCTTGGACTACTTGTGGGCTAAGGCTACTGCCTCTGTCCCATCTATGTCTCTTCTGCTGTCTGTCCACGCTCAAGCCCCGTGCAGAGACATTAAATACATCTTCAGGGATGCTTGATGTGGCTGGAGAGGGAGTGCAGCCTGGCTGACCTGCACATGGCTTCCTCTCTGAACCAGGGTGAGGGAAAGGCACAAAAGCTGTTCTGAAACCATCCTGCCCCAGCCACTCAGCCCAGCCGAGCTCAACAACGCAGGCCAGGGATGTGAGTTTGGCCTTGGGACATGCCACCCCCTGAACCCTCTCTGGGCTGTTCCTAGAGAACTTCATTGCCAGCAGCTGGAAAGCAGGCAGGGAATTGCATGGTGCAGGCTGTACCCAGCTCACCTGCACCAGGCATGGGATAGTAGCAGTGCCTGGCTGGCTCACTAGTGGGTTTCTTCCTTGCTTCATAATCTTCTCTTGGTCTGTGCAAGCCATCCTCAGAAAACAGTGCAAAACCTCCTGGAAGAGGGCACCAGTATCACCTTTGAAGGGCAATGCCTTTCTACTCCTGTTGTCCTCCATGGCTTCAGCTGCCTCCTCAGCACAGCAGAGACTGGCTCTGTCCACAGTGCAGTACAGGTAGGCTTTATCTTTTAATGTAAAAATAATATTAACAGTACATATCCGCTGAGGAGAGAATGCTGTTAACACTATATATCATGCATGGGATCTTCACTGGGAAAAGCATTTTGATAGGGTTTAAATAATTCTTTATACTCTGAATATTACCTATTCAGAAAGACTGACCGTAATCCAGATTTTCTTCCTGACTGATCAAAACAGTTTCCACTAATACCCTAAAGCAGTCCTGGTGGCACTTGAGCATTCTGGAGGCTGTTAAAAACAACTTGGCCTGTTCACAGGGAAAAGCACCACCAGAGAGTGGTGCAGGGCTGAGGAAAACCTCACACTGGCTCAGCAGAGGTCAAGAAATTGTTTTACTCACTGTTTGCTGATGACATAGGCTTTTGTATTTGGCTGCAAACAGAAACAGCTGGATGGATCCCTGCAGTAAGCTCAACACCCCATGCTCCAGCTAACAATGGGATGGGAGGTTGGACGGCTGCAGAGAGCAAACCTTTTCAGTTTAAGGGAGAATTTAACAGGAGCCCACATGGATCTGGTGACATCTGGTTTCTTACTGAGCTAAATATAAGACAACTGGGGCCAGGTGGAAGATCTTGCTGTGGCATGAGGCTGTTGCATCCAGGACCATGTCATCTCTTTGCAGAGGGAGGGGAACCCAGGTCTGCTTCCTGGTGCCAGGAGCAGCTGGCCAGCAAGTGCTGCCAGGCAGTCTGTGGGGACGTGCAATTACACTCCCTGACACAAAGCTGAGGAAGTGATAACGAAAGAAGCTTGTGCCTTTTCAACTGTCTTTGAGGGATAAAAGCCAAGAGCCATCATTTTTTTCTGCATAGAGTGCCTGTGTTCAGAAGAATAATGTTGCAGTCTTTCTTTACTTTCAGCTCTGAGCTAATTATCCCCTCTTCTCTCTGCAAGGGTGCCTTTGCTCCGTATTTCATTAAAAAGTGAGTTGGAGTAGTTTCTGCTGTGTTGGTTGAGAGTTTACCACTGTATCTCTGGGAATCTCACAGAAAGGGAAGCTTCAGGGGAAGTGAAGTTGTCTTGAGATTTCTGCACCTGAGACCGACACCAAAATGCCCCACAGATGGGAAGGGTGACAGATCAAACCACTGTGACCAGAAGACACAACTAATATTAGTGAACATAGTTATGAAGTTTATCTGGAGCACATGTCATTCAATCTCCTATCAATACCACAAAAGTAAGAGTGTGAGGTCCTTCAAGGGGGAGATTTGCTTCAGCCAGGTGTGAAGGCAGGATGGCTGCAAAATTTTCTCGGGGCAGCTCTAAGAGGGTATCGCAGAGCCAGGCAAGGCAAATCTTTCCTTTTATTAGGATGCCTTAAAAAACCTAACTTGACAGCAGTAAGGCATTTGATGGACTGTATTACCGCACTGCTTTTTGTACTCCTCTGAATACATTCATCCACTGTCTTGTATTACAGCTGGCTGCCCTTGTGCTCCGAGTTTGTGCAGTACCTAGTCCTGCCGGGTGATTAGGGCTTCTCCAAACAACAGCAAAGCCAATAAATAATAACAGGCTGTAGCAGAAACACAGCATTTTACCAGGGTAGAAATTACTGATCACTGGGTGAATCTTTTTAGGTATGTTACAGAGCTGAGCTCTCTGCAGGCTGTGGTTGAACCAATATTAAGTATAAACCTCCCTGTTGCTGACTTTTGCCCTCCGCAGAAGTACAACATGATTGATTCCCTGCAGATAGCTCAGATGCCTCAAAACCACCTTTCAAAAGCTCCGAGGAACAGGACAGCACAAGGCACGTTCACCCTTGGTATCACCTTGCTAGGTACAAAGGGGACAGATTTTGCTATTGAAGCACGTCTGTAGTGCTCTCTTTGTTGCTCCCATTGCCAGAAGCCCTCCCACCTGGGCTGGACGGCAGTGCAGCAGCAAAGCAGACCTCTGGAGAGCACAGGAGGATTTTTATGCTTCTCTTTACAGTTTTAACTTCTTTCTGAGCACTTAGGAGTCCTAGGCCAGCCTAGAGATTTTCTTGTGATTTAAGACGCTGTAATATACTTGTCATCCTTTGGGCTTAAATGCATCTCTGAAGTTATGCAACTGATCTTTGCATACCTAAATCAAGTGGGAGCTAAAATCTTACGACGTATGCCATATCCATTTGGATTAAAGAGAAATTATGTATGCTTTCAAGTCCACTTTATGTTAGTGTAGAATTTATCTGTTAGCCATATCTGTATTATTAATTTTTTTTGACAGATAAACTTCATTTTTTACTTCTCAGAATATACCACTCTTTTCTCTGTACTAACTCAGTAGCAGTTAGTAAGCTGGATGTTATCAGAAAGCTGAACATTATTTGAGCCTCAGAAAATCCCTGTAAAGTGCTTTATTCGTGGAAAAACATTCGATGCTGAAATCTGTGGTCAGAGGTGAAGTTTGACCACAGTAAAACGTAAAGCATAGAGTAAAATGAAACCCAAAGAAAAGTGAAAAACTGGGTTCTGGGAAGGGAAAATATCTTAAACTATGACTGTAAGTCACAGGTATGAGTGAAGAGATGGGAAAAAAAAAAAAGCCTACCAAATGCCTTGAAAAGGACAATGTTTTCCTTCCATTTCCACCCTGCACAAATCAATTTATTGGAGCTGGGTTTTTCAAGTGTTAGATTTGCCTTGAAACATTTCTGACCCTGCTGGGCTGCCAATTTCACCATTTTTTTTGTCAGACTCCTGCAGCAAATACATACACAGATTCAAAAGGCTTTTTCATATTGCAGAAATACCAGACAAACCTTAAGAAGCAAGATTCAAGAATAATCATAAGGCACGGGCTTCCTTCACCTATCCCTTAACATCAGCTGCATACCCCAACACAAACACCACGGTTATTTGAGGAGCACGACCTTGCCTGTTTTTCTTGCCCATGCTCCCTGCCAGCTCACTCCTCCTCAGCTCTTGCCTCTGGTGTTCAACTTCAAATTTTTGCCTCCCCATGGCAGCAAGTGCCCAGCAGGATTGTACAGCAGGGCATGACCCAGCCGGGTGGCTCGAATACTGTTGTAGTGTGGTGCCATAGTCATTGTTGAAGATAAAAAGCTACATGTCTCTAAATTTTTGCTTCAACTGTCGGGACGCTCTGCCTACACCGAAAAGTTAGCTGTAAAGTTACAGGGTTTTCGTATTTCTCCTGGAGAGGCAGCCCAGGCTCTTTCCAGGCAGTAATGCTACAGCTGATGGAGTGGCCATAGGAAACAGCCAGAAACTATCTGCAAGGCTCAAACGGTCCCTGAATTTTGAATACCATTTCATTATGGGCACTCAGCAGGCTGGAAATCAAGAGGAAAGTTTCATCTAAGTCTTGTCATTATTCAATGATGTGGAACTTAAATGTGCCTACAAAATTGACTTTGTACCTTTGCCTTTGCAAGGTCCTTCTTCAATTTACCCAGTTCCCCTTATTTTCTTAACATTTTCCATTTGCTGCTATGTCCGTTTTTCACCCTTTCATTTTCTTCCTGTCTCCTGTGTAACTCTTCTTCACAGTCCCATAGGAACCTAGGTTTGTATTCACTTTGAAGAAATACACGTTTCAGACCGATTTTTACGACATAAATTCTAGAATGATTGAGAGCTGTGGAAAACTGCATAAAAGCAAAAAGGTTTCTAAAAAAAAATAGAAGTAGGTACCAGTTATGATCCTCTGCCCTGTGAGCACAGATTATACCTGCCAGTAGAATTATCTAACACTCTCGCACAGAGTTGCCTTCCCCTGTTAAAATGGGTCTGAATTTTGGGTGCTTCTTTGTATAGCGACTTGATATAGCAAAGTCCTCCTAAAGAAGTTGGCAAAGGACATGAACATTACATGGAAATTTGATGGTAGTATCTAATACAATGGATGAAAAATTGGTTTCTCCACAAATGTGGTGCTGAACTACAGGGAAAGTAATGTTATCTTTCCTGATTTCAACCTCTTACAGAGAAATTGTTCTCTGTTACACATTATGGTTGCCTCATCCTCTTCTCTTTAGAACAAAGACAGTTTCCACAGAGGTAAGTGACTCCCTGGGACAGATGAAGTATGTTTTAAGTCTGTATAGTGTTAAGCATGTATCTCCTGTCTTTTGCAAGGCATTGCAGAGGAACTGGAGGTACACGACTCTGGGTTTTGGACCCAGTTGCCAGGATGAGGCACCCTAAATGGTAGGTACTGCAGCACTTAATCAGTAGATCCCCCCTTCTTTTCTGGATCTGGTCCAAATCCTTCATTACAGTTCCTTCTTTCAGTATTGGAAAAGTTTCTTCTAAGATTAAAATTTATCACTGGCAAAAGTTCAGCCTTTAAAGAGTGGTGATGTGAATTATTCTAACACTGTGTGCTTTTTTCATGTTGCAAGAGTAATTAATGAGTGGCAGGCCTCTGAGTTTTGGCAACCAATCTAGACAATTTCAAAGATGAATCATGCTCATGTGTGAAAGGTGAGAGGCTGAATTTTCTGTTATCGGTCCCATAAAGAATACACCTTCACTGTGCCAAAAATAACCAATTAAAAGCTTAAAATACAGCTAGGTTTTAAAGTAAGTGTTAGGCCTCCTCATGGGTCAGTACCGATGCTATTTCAAAGGCCTAGAAGACTTGCCCTTCATGCTCCTTGTGCTGAGGAGCAAGGAGGTGGAGGCTTTAAACATGCATGCAGAAGGAACAACCACGAGTGGCTCTTGGCCAGCGATACGACCTGGCTGGTAGAGCACGTCAGAAATCTCCCTTTCATCCAGGAACTGTTTCGTGGCAGCAGCCTGTGGAGACCAATGCAGATATCTCCACCTTTGCACCACAGTGGAGCTCCCTTGGGTCAAATCAATTCTCCTTTTACTGCTGCCAAGCAATATGGCCTCAATGGTGATGGCAGTTGATGGCTCACTCCTGTCTTCTTGAAGATAAGAAATCTGGGACTAAGTCATCTACACTGGAAATTCTGGCAAATTCTTGAGTGTTTGGGTGTTTGGATTCAAGGATGGCAGCATTACCTCCTATCACAGGAGAAAAACAGCCAAGAGAAATAGGACCTGTGGGAAATGGTAGAAGCAGAAGTATGCATGAAGGTATGGTACAACACTGCAGTCACTTCAGTCACATAGATTTTGTGTATCTCCCATTTTGTACGTGAGATGGGCACCAAACTGCTCAGTGCTGCCAAGGCTGGAGCCATTCTGGACATGTTCCTGGATACATGGAACCTGTGCATTAAAAACTCAGGCGTTAACAGACAGACCCATACAAAAAGATGAGATGAGACAAGGAGATTCACACTCTTGGACCTAGGTACTGAGATTCTGCCCAAACTCCCTAAGCTGCCTCTGGGTTTTACGTGACTGTGGAGCTACATGTAGCAAAGCTTGATATTTTAAGACACGCACAAAGTGATAGAAAAGAAGCGTCCGCTGGACAGAGAAAGGGCAAGGGACACAGAGGACAAAGGGAGAGCATAAAGAACCAGCTCGAGGAGATGATCATTCCAGTGATCTGAAAAAGCTATAAACTGTACAAGTGGGACCTGAATATTGTGGAGGACTCCAGCCTAGGCTAAAAGGATGCATTAAGGAAATGGTGGGAGCAGCTATTTATAAATTGTATTATGTCCAGATTTCTTATGTTAGCTCAGGTAAAGGGTAAAGGCAAAGGTAAAGAGTAGGTCAGGTAAAACTGGTTTTACTCACAAAACAAGCTTTGCCTGAACTCACACCAACTAGAAAATAGCAGGTACATGGTTTTTCAGAATTTAAACTAAAAACTGCTCTGCTGACTGGCAAGGACTGAGGTCTTTCCAGAAACCAGCATTGCAAGTATTCCACATTGCCACATTTGCCAAAGATGCAAAATATTATAATGTAAAGATCCAAATAGTTTTCCCAATAAATGCTTGCTCTGCCTCTCCCAGAGTTTTGAACTTGTCTGTAAACCATAGTTTCCATTACAGTTTTCTTCTGCTATTTGTGAACGCAGTTGGGCTTGTAAAGTCAGTATGGCTACACTGCTGCAATATATTTTGAGATAATAAAGTTAGACTGATTAATCATAGAATCATAGAATGGTTTGGGCTGGAAAGGACTTTCAAAGATCATCTAGTGCAACCCCCCTGCAATAAGCAGGGACATCTCTAACTTGGTCAGGTTGCTCAGAGCCCCATCAAGCCTGGCCTTGAACATCTCCAGGCATGGGGCCTCCACCACCTCTCTGGGCAACCTGTTCCAGTGATCCACCACCCTCATATTAAAGAACTTCTTCCTAATGTCTAATCTAAATCCACGCTTCTCTAGTTTAAAACCATTGCCTCTCACCCTATCTGTCTTCTCTCTACTCAGGGTTTGTTTTGGTTGTGTTTTTTTTTGCCTATCACTTTGGCCAGCCAAACTGAGTCATGTGAGGAATTTGAAACAGAAACTGAAATCCTGTGTGTAAGACCAAATACTTTTTGGGCTTCCTTCCTCTCATGTCAATTGCCAGATTACACTGCACTATTGCCCACTTAATCTAAATCTTGTGGCGAGTAATGCTAAATACCAGATGTTTAGGGATGACCTACAAGAAAGCCTGATGTTAAATAGTTATGAGGTGATATTTCTTCTGGGAAACTTTCCTCCTGGCACTGAAAACAAGTCCTGAAATTTGAGGATTTAGAGTTTCCCAACACTTTGCTGTTAACCTTAACTTGTAAAGCACTACTATTCCAAGTTTTATCCATATAAACATGCAATCCACTTTTGGATCCTACCAAACTCTTGGCTTCAACAATTTTCAATGGCATGGGAATGTCAATTATCACTACTAACAATGCACTAACATATTTCCTAGTTTCTCTCTTGAATCACCTTCTTTCAGGTTCATTGGTTCATTGATTATGCCCTCCTACTCATCATTTCAACTCCTTGATATTATTCCTATTTTATGCCTTTTCATTGTGATGCTTACTCTTAAATAAATAATGTTTATAATCTTTAGTGCCTTCATAGCAGGTTTTCCTCCAATTGTGTTTGAAAAGCAAAGCACCAAAGGTTGTCAAGGATAATTTCTACTGGAGTAACTTACTCTTGGGCCATGCAATGACCACTCAATGGTCTGGCAAGGTGTACCACCATCTCTTTTGGAGGATTTGTCCCCCAGATTATTTACTGAACTTGCATCATGCCTGCGTTCACTAGGAATGGGGGTAGATCCATGGTTTTGGGCTGAATTAATCAGCATGTTAGTATGTCATGTTACATGCTCTCTGGAAAAATAATAGCAATAGGGCAATAGCCCTGTTTAAATTTTTGTGACACTGGTAATTACACTCTAAACAATCTATTGCTGAATCTAGCATCAAATCTTTTCACTTGGCAATAACCTCTACAAAACATGTCGAGACCAGCACTTGAGGATAAAGAGCTTTAAATGCATGTTTTCCTTTGGCAAATTTCTACATAAAGGCAAACTAACTTTCTCAGAATAATTTTGTTGCTGCTTGTTTCTTCATCCAGCTTTTATACAACATGGATTTTGTAGAGAATAAACTGTATTTTTTTCTCTAATAGCTATCACATACAACACCTGGAATTTTAGTGCTGGGGTGAAGGAGGATTAGTTGCTTTAATAAAAGTTGAGGATTTCTGAATTCTTTCAGAACAAATAATTTGAAATGTCTCCCTTGAACAATGTTTTTTTAAGACTCACACTGTTCTTTGCATTTTCTCCTACTTCTCATGGTCTAGTTGCTCTTGAACTTTACAAATTCATCTGTATCTTTCCATTTGAGAACTGTTTTCCTGCAACATCTTAATTATTCTGCTGGTCTCAACCAGGATTACTGAGGAGCCTGGGAAGGAGTAGGCTTTAGCTGAATCTGAGTGCTTCCTACTTGTCAAAATATTCTGTAATCCTTAGAAGGATTACTTTCTGCAGTGCTCCCTTGCTGCTAAATGACAAACACATAAAATTTGCTATTTCAATACAGCATGAAATGTTCTTTCACTTTTAACAGATCTGAGGGAATATTTGACAAAGATATGAAGGGTTAAACCAAGGAGGAAGTAGCTTTTTGAAGAACAGAGGAAAGGGTACATCAGGTTTGTGGTGAGCTTAATCCTGGACTCCTAAGAGTTTCTAGTGGGAGGACCACAACAGGTCTAACTGTGACAGATCTGTTTCACTGAGATTTTTTTTAGATCTTGAAGCAGAAACGTGTCTTTGAGGTGGCCAGAAAAAGCTTTCCAACTTCTGCATGCCAGGAATCATGGTCCACACTAACTCAATGCCAGAAGAAATGTCAGGGAAGGCAGTGAACATTCATAATAGCTACAGATATCTTTAAAAAGGCAGCCCGGGACAAATGTTTTGGGTGAAGTTTTCAGCGTGGCTGACAGTCACTCAATTTGGGAAGACTGGAGGGTGAAATAATAAATTTATAGTTATCAGTGGGGGTTTTGCATTTGACTACAGTAGAGAAAGGGTTTCAGCAAACAGCTGGTTTTTTTTGAGGAAAAGCTGAGTCCTGACATACAGAGAGGTGCCAGTGTGATGGCTCCTTACCGAGTTGTGGGGTTGTTTCCCCCTCATAAACACCTGCACAGCACTTGTGACCGCGTGTCCTGACTTTCTGGCAACCAAACTCTGGACCAAGAGAGGTGTATCAAGATTTACGCCTCAAAATGCTTCACAGGATTCCAAAGGGGTTATAAAAGCACCACTGCAATTTCATTTCAAACAAGTGGTGTCATGAAGCCCTGATGACTTCCCTGGTTTTCTGGTAACTTGTTACAGTGATGGATATAATACAGAAATCCAAATACTCATGCTTTTGGAATCACATTCAGCATACCTTCCTGGATACTTTTATCTTCCAGAATGTTATAAATGCTTTTTCAAAAGTATTTTTTGGCTGTTTTGATTTAGGGATGTTTTACAATTGGTAATTTTGTAGGCTTTTAGGCTGAGTTTGTATATATTCCTGAATCATTTTACTGTTACCTAACCTGAAGAACACTGTCAGAAGGCATGCTATACCTATTCTCCTGGTTCAGATAGTCTTCTGGTGGGATTTCAGTGCTCACAAACACCCCTTCCCAGACTACTAAGTTATTATCTGCACCTGTATGTGCAGCTTGTCTTTCTCTGTCTTAACACCTTCACTAATGTTTTCGTTTGTAAATTCTTCATACAAAAGAATTACAGAATTTCTCCCCACACTTTTTTCCCCAGAAATGCTCCTCTCAGTCTTCAAGTGCTTGATGCCCTGCTTGTGCCTCCTGACAGTCACTTGCAGATCCTTCATTCATTTTCCAGGATCCACTCCACACCACTGTGCCACTCGATTTGTTTTGTGACAGCGTGGGCCAGATGATGTTGGCACAGTAAATTCTGGGATAACACCTAGTTCTTACAATTTTTCCTGCCTCTATTTTTTTACTCACATATAAAAAAAACCACTGTAGTTTCTGGCTCTTTTTAAGAGCTCAGATAAAAGCTCATGAATGATACAGGATACTGAGTACGGACTCCAAATGCACACTTGTGATGTACTCAGTTCATATGCTTTACATGGTTGCAGTAATGTGAGCTACAGATTTTTCCTTGCTATGTTTGAATTATGTCCATTTCCCTGTTGCTAAGCTTAAGCCAACCTCTCCTCCTATAGAGGGAGGAAGCAAAATGTGTGAACTGCAGCCTCAGTGTATTATTTGGCATTAAAAAAAATCAACCAACCAAATATTCCTCCTTCCCAAAAGCCTTTAAATCATAAAAACCTATAGCACAATTGAAGGATAAACTTCTGCAATTCTTTAGATAATTCACATCAGGCCTCTTAAATTTGGATCTGAAGCATCTAAATCTTTAGAGCACCCAGCAGTGCCTGTGAACTTCTCTGACTGCTCCTGGTCTGGGTCAGGCTTGCTCCTAATATTTCTAAAAGCCACAGTTAGTTGAAAGAAAGTAATTCATTTCAGCAATCCACCACATTATGGGCTGTAACCAAGGAAGCTCACAGCTGGCCAATGCCCTTGTAGGGCTGCTATCTATAATCTTTGGAAGGCTGCAGAGATCAGCAGAGGTTCTTAACAACTGGAGAAAAGCATATAGCACACATTTTCAGAAAAGGCCAAGGTTGTTTTGGGGAACTACAAGTCAGTTAGCTCTACTTCGTAAAATCATGACGCAAGTCCTCTGGGTACACATTTCTATGCCCATGAAGAAGAAGGTGGTGACTGGGAACAGCCAGCAGGGACTTATCCAGGGTAAATCATACCTGACCAACCTGATGGCCATCTATATTAAAATAACTGGTTTTGGTTAAAGGAGAGCAACTGATGACATTTACCTTGACTTCAGTAAAGCTTTCAACACCATCTGCCACAATATTCTCGTACCTCAGTAGATACAAGATGGAGGGACATCTATATGAGACACTAACTGCTTGGGTGTTGGGGCTCAGAAGGTAGCAGTTAATGAGTTGCACTCTACCTGGAAACCTGTGACAAGTAGGGTAACAGAGAGGTCTATTCTGGAACACAACTTGTTTAGCATCTTTGCCAATGATCTGAATGAGGCAACAGAGTGCCCTTTGGTCAGACTTGCAGAAGATATCAAACTTGGGGACCAGTTGATAAGTTTGAAAGCAGGACTGCCATTCAGAGGGATCCAAACAGGCTGGAGGAATAGGCTAAGATTAATCTTTTCAAATTCAACCTGGACAAATGCTAAGTCCTACATCTGGGAAGGAAGAAAACCTTGCAGTGATACAAGCTGAAGACTGACTCTGGGAAGCAGCTATGGGAAAGGCCCTGGGGTCCTGGCAGACAGCAAGCTGCACACAAGCCAGTGGCAGCAGAGGAGGCCAAAGCATCCTGGGATGAATTAACAGCACAGACAGTAAAACAAGTGATTATCTCCCTGTGCTCAATATTTATCAGCCAGCATTGGGAATATGATGTCCAGTTTGAGGCTTTCCAAAACAAGAATGGCACAGACAAACTAGAGTTCAGCAGGGGCCACCAAGATGGTCGGGGCTGAAGCAAGTGCTCTGTGAGGAGAAGCTGAGGACCTGGGAGGAGATAGAGCCAGACTCTGTACAGTGGGGCATGGCAGGAGGACAAGCTGAAACATAAGAGGTTCAGACTGGATATAAAGAGAGACGTTTTCCCCATGAGGACACCAAGCAGTGGGGCAGGCTGCCCACGGAGGTCGCACGGTCTGTGGGATGTTTTCAAGACCTAACTGGATAAAGCCCTGAGCAACCTCATGTGACACCACAACTGATCGTGCTTGGAGCAGGAGGTTGGACAAGAGACCTTCTGAGGTCCCTTCCATCCTGAATGATTCTATGATTCAGCCTCTTGGATGAATTGCTACTGAATGTAGTATCTCTGCATCTGAAGATATGAATCCTTATGATAGGATTGAAAGATTTAAACACAGGTGTGTTGGATGGAGCATGAACGTGGCAACAAGGGGAAGCGGTTGAGAACCCACTTTGTCAGAACACTGCACAAGAGCTACAGCTAGAAAAGTGAAAAGTTTACACCAGCTACACTTTGTTTGTCCTCAGCCTTCCCTTCTCATTGTGGGAATAAGCCCTGACAGGGTTACCCAGGGTTCACTGAATCAGTAAATTGGCTTAGATGGTTGCCAGTGTGGATCTAAGAATATCTGCCCTAAATTTTTTTTAGCACTCCAAATACTACAAACACTCAGCCCAATTGCTTTCCAAAGGGATTATTTTTCTCCACTGAAAAGCAGCCAGCTCCACAAAGCTGCCTGAACTCAGTTTTCGTCTGAGCCAAGTTGATTTTTAACATTGAATAATGTTTCTAAATTGCTTTGGGGTCCACGGATGACAACTCTTACAGATTTGCAAAGAAGGGTTTAACTCTGCAAAGACCCAAGTCACACAAGCAGTTCTTACTCAGTGATAGACCCTCTAATTTTCAGTGGGACCATGGATTTTTTTGTATGAAGTATCAGATTACCAGCCTACCAACTCCAAACATTTCAAAAACATAAGTCCCATGAAAAATAATTATGTCAACTTGAAATTATGAGATTTGAAAGATTCTTGTAAAATGGTATTTTTTAAAGCATCACCTTGAAAATAAAAATGACAAAATCTTATCTTTTTAAAAGGTAAAAGTTGGCTTTGTGATGGCCTGCTCCTCCAAAAAATGAGCCTCAGGACAAATATGAGAGGAACTTAAGTGCTGGTAACACAGTCAGTATTTTGCATGGGATAAAGGTTCATTTTCCTGTGGAGAAGAAGTAAAGATCTTTGAATCACAGAATTGTAGAATTGTTTCAGTTGGAAAAGAAGTTTAAGATCATCGAGTCACAGAATCACAGAATCGTTATGGTTGGAAAGGACCTCCAGGGTCATCAAGTCCAACCTTTCTCCTAGCACCTCTCTAACCACTACACCATATCCTCAAGCACTGCATCTATTCGTTCTTTAAACACCTCCAGGGATGGTGACTCCACCACCTCCCTGGGCAGTCTATTCTAGTGCCTAACTACCCTCTCAGTGAAGAATTTCTTCCTAATATCTAATCTAAA
Source organism: Eurystomus gularis (assembly GCA_013400335.1). NCBI lineage: Eukaryota > Metazoa > Chordata > Aves > Coraciiformes > Coraciidae > Eurystomus > Eurystomus gularis. The sequence continues at coordinate 23,775 of VZZY01017940.1, forward strand.
CCTCCCCCGACGAAACTTGAGGCCATTTCCCCTCGTCCTATCATTACTAATTTGAGAGAAGAGACCAAAGAGAGAAGGAGAGAAGGAGGACCCGGAAGAAGCACCTGTGCTTATAGGGTGAGCAACGTGCCGAGCAGCCAGTGGCTGATGGGAGAGGAAGGCTGGGAAAAATGTTACAGAAACTTGCCGAGTTGCATGCTACATGTTTCAGAGTTTTGTCCCTATCTGGAAGATCATTTGAATTCTAAGCCTGTCCTCCAGATCCTTTGTCACATGTAAATTTTATAAGCACCCTCCTTTGTCCCCCATTCATATCACTGATGTAAGCACTGAGCAGTTTTTAGGACAGGACAGCCTTGTGGAGGTCCTTGTTGGAAATTAAGCCATGATCTTCATTCTGTGAGCATGGGTATTGAAGCCAGTGCTCACCTGCCCTACCACAGTCTCCCCTAGATGAGTTGTCCCTCTCCAGCTTGCTTTAAGATCTGCATGTGAGACGGCACTGAAAGCCTTATGAGATGTCCCTTGCTTTCCCTCTGTCCACAGTCTCCTGCCTTTGTCCTAGGTAGTGATTATTTTGTTTTGACATGGTTTGCTCTAGACAAATCAATGTTGGCTTTTTCCTGACACTGTTATTACCTCTCTGTAATCCACTCCAAACACATGAAAGAACTTTATAAATACATAAATGAATTAACCAAATATTTCCTACCTAATATTTAATGCAGTCTACTCACAGTTCATAAAAATATTTACATAGAGACACATTATTGTGTTTTTCTGATCCTTTCCACATAAATGCTTAACATAGCTGCTCCCTGCACAAATTAAATAAGATAGTTCCCCGTAAATGAAGCAAAAAGCTGAGACAATTTGTGAGGCCAATCACTCACAGAAAATCCTGGAGCAGTCTTTTCCAAAGGCTGAAGAGGCTTTGGCTCCAATAATTACAACTCTGATTTTGCCCCTGAACTCCTTTGAACATTTATTCGAGTGTTGAAAAAAAATGTAAATAATAACATCAAGTACTGCATTATGCAGCAAGGTCCATAAATCTTTTTGCTGAACTTCAAGAGTTTCATGAATCTATCTGGAAAGCACATAGGCAATATTTAATTAATCCATTAATTTATTTATAAAGCAATAAAAGGGTCATAGGTAGTTTTTGGGCATGTAATAAAGAGATAAATAAGTGTTAAAGTATATTTATCAAATCAATCTAATCTCCAAAGGAGGGTTTAATTAGCATTTCTACTAAGTTTCCTGCCCTCTCTGCCATCTCGTTGTAAATGATACATGTTTCAGCAGGGCTAGGATAAGATGCGGTACTCTTTCTGGAGCATTTGTACTACAGCAATAATTCATAGTTTGGATGCCAGGATGCTGGGACTTTGATTAATATAACAACATATTTTATGGTATCCCTGGCAGAAGCTAGAAGAGATCATGATTTATACTGAAAAGTGAAGCCAGAATTCTTATTCAGAGCAGAAGGTTTCAAGATAAATGATACACTACCCTATGGGCTCCTCGTGGTGGTTATTGATTGTATTTTATTAGGGACTGGCATAACTTGACCTTAAGAAATACTGTACATTCAAGATGCAATTTATTAGGTGGTTTAGGTATCAAAGAAAAAAATCTCATGCTAGCACCCAGACATCAAAATAGTGCCCAGAAACCACATCCAGACATATACTTTCCCCTGGATGTTCCTTGTGTGGGATCTGCCCCAAGAACCGAGATTTCATCTGATCTCCCCAGAGATTCTGTAGAAGTGAGAGGATCTGTCCTCCAGCCCTCCACATAACCACTGTGAGCCCATCTCAGAGTCTTCCAGCAAACTTCTGCCACGGATGGGGACTTTCAAACCAAAGTAATTACCAGGCCTCTCTCCAACCTTCAAATCATTATTTTCTTAATCACAGGAAGTATTTTTGTCTAATATAATAACACAAATGATAATGATGTAGCCTGAACAGCATTATGTCACTGCCAAAGAGCTGGGGAGTCAATGAAAACCAACACTGAGCATCATAAATTATTGTTTATTGCTACATAAATAAATGTCTGCCTTTGAAAATGGACATACTTGTATGGTTTAAATTTAAAACAGTGTTTATGGTAGCAATTTAAGCTCTTAAAATACACGCTTTAAAAATAAAAGACCCACTGCAATGTCCCTCAGCTGCATTTCTGCAGAATGATCTTAAATCATTCCAATTACTTAATGCAGCCTGTAATTTATCAGCCCAAATAAAGCTTGTCAACCAGAGACCAGGATGTATGTAACTGTTAAATTATGTAAAATTCATGTATGTCTCCCACTTATATGTCTCTTCGTATATCAAATGGCTGCCTTTTAAATTAATAAGTGTTTTCCTATAGGCAAACAGTGTACTGATTCCATGTATTTGATTTTTTTTCTTAAAGTTGAATGTAATTTTGCACAGCCTGTGAATATGAGTGAACAAAACAGGGCTTGGAATAGATGTTGTAAATTAGGAGTGAAGAAGGGAAGAAAAAATGATCAATCTGTTGCAACAAGTCAAGCCACACATGAAAAGCTCACCCATGTATGTTCGGAACATCCACAACTCCCAGTGAAGTCAGAAGTGGTGATAAAACTGAGTCATCCTTTTTGGCCAGTGTAGGTAGTCCTACGCAAACACAGTGCAACATGACACTCCTCCTAGTATTTTGGTAACATAAATACTACTATTTAGAACCTGAACAGTATTTTAATTTTTGCATTTCTTTACAGGCTCTACTTAATTAATCTATCCACCAGACCAGAAAAGCATTATTAGCTCTGTTAATCCAGATGTAATTATCAGCAATCATGCATTAACATTATACAAGAGGTAAGAGGCAGAATTGGAAGATCCCGTTGGTATCCAGGTGATCCAGAGTGCTCTTAAGAACATGTGAGGGTGTCAGACTGCCAGAGCTCAACTTTGGAGATTCGTATCTCAGGGGTCACTGTGAGTCTGCTGTCGACAAGAGATAGTCGTGATGGTGCCAAAACTCTTGGCATCATTCATTCCATGCTTGCATTCAGGCTGGGCATGAGGTGGACATGCGGGTAGGAGTCAGGTGTGTGTCTCCTGTAAGAAACATGACAAGCATGTCCAAAGAAGGGCAATGAAGCTGTTAAAGGGTCTAGTGAACAAGTCTTATGAGGAGTGGCTGAGGGAGCTGGAGTTGTTTAGCCTGGAGAAAAGGAGGCCCGGGGGAAACCTTATTGCCTCTCTACAGCTACCTGAAAGGAGGCTGGAGCCAGGTGGGGGTTAGTCTCTTCTCCCAAGAAACAAGTTATAGGACAAGAGGAAATTGCCTCAGGTTGTGCTAGGGGAGGCTTAGATTGCATATTAGGAAAAATTTCTTCACCAAAATCCTTGTTAAGCATTGCAATAGGCTGCCCAGAAAAGTGGTGGAGTCACCATCCCTGGAGGTATTTAAAAGTGTAGATGTGGTGCTGAGGTTCAGTGGTGGGCTTGGCAGTGCTGTGTTAACAGTTGGACTCAATAATCTTAAAGGTCTTTTCCAACCTAAATGATTCTATGATTCTATGGTAATCTCTATGTGGATCATCCCTTTGCCAACAGAGCAGTGTCACTGTATGTTGCCTGTATTAGAGAAAGGATTCCTAAGTGTGCCATAACAAGTGACTATGAAATTCAGCCTACATGAGAACTAGTTCACCCTTTAAAATATTGACCAGTGGCTTAAAAAGATATTATTTGCTAATATATCGGGAACAGAAAAAGTATATTTTTGGTGAAAAGTCTAAGGAGCATAGTGGTCAATAACTCTATTACTCACTTATTTACAGATACATACTTCTATGGTACCAACAGGGACCTCTGCCTTTGTTCCATAACCCTACACATTAAGAGGAAAATCAATCCCTTTTACTTGTGGATATGCAAAATAATTTTTGGAGACAAAGAATAACAATCCCCTCCGTAACGGAAGACAGAAGTTGGTCCATGCCTCTGTTCAGTAGAGTTTTCTATCCGGCCTTGCAGAAGAGTTGAACGGTAACAGGAATATAGAGTCACAGAATAATTCAGGTTGAGATGGACATCTGGAGGTCATCTGAGTTAATCACCTACTCAAAGCAGGACCACCTTGAATCTTAATTAAACTGTTCAGGGCCTTTAAGAGACAAATCTTATACATCTCCAAGGATGGAGACTCCATAGGCTTTCTGGGCTACTGCTCCAATGTTTGACCACTCTGACTATGAGGAATTTTTTCCTTGTATCTTCTTGAATTTCCCCTTGCTGAACGCTGTGTCCACTGCTGTTCATCATTTTTCTGTGTGCCTCAGAAAATCTGTCCTTGCCTTCTCTACAGCCCCCACTTAGTCTTTTCTTCTCCAGCCTAACAAACCCAGCTCCCTCAGTCTCTCCTCATAAGTCACATGCTCCAGCCCCCAAACCATCTTGCTGGCCCTCCCCTGAACTCACTCCAGTATGTCAACACCAGGGTATTTCTCTTGCACTGGGGACCTCCATTGTAGGCACAGTGTAACAAAGGAGGCCTCATGAACAGAGGGTAATAATCAGGTCTCTCTGCTCTTACTAACACAGCCCAGGACTCATGTCCACCACAAGGATACCCTGATGATCCATGAACAGGAGAGAGCTGACCCCAAATAGGGCTGGGCTACAGCTGAACCTATGGTCCATGGGCAACTGTTAATCCACAGCTCTCCTGAGGTTATTGCCAGTGTGGCAGCATGGAACCAACTCTCTCAAATGTGTTCACTACATTAGCTGTCATTACCTATTACAACCTGCACAATTTGGGAACCTGGAGGCTACCACATGAACTCAAGCCTTTGCAGAGCAGCAGTTTAACACCACTGTGCTGTAATCTGGCTTCACCCCTCTCCACATGCCTGCCCAGCTCAGGTGCTTGGGTGGAGCAGCAGCAAGGGCTTTGCACACAGGAGAACACTGCTGGTTCAGCTCTCACGTCCCTACTCATGCAGTCCAAAGTTCACACTTTTGGGCCAAGAACCTGTTTGCCTTGCAAAAAGCAACCATTGAAGTTGTTCAAAGTGCTAGAAAACCCAGGTCAAAGATAGCTTTGTAAGATCTATAAAGACACATGTCCATAAATTTCTCCCTATCACGTATGAGTGACTTAACAAGATATGAACCTCCATTTTGCCTTTTTCTCCATACTGCACATCATCTTTTCCTGCTGCAAATCATTATGTATACAGGCTTTTTCCAGGTTTCATGCTATAATGTTTGAATACCAGATTTCATTGAAGAAGAGAACAAATTTCCATTTGGTATTATGAAATATAATAGAATAAATAATTTCTGTTGTAATAACAAGTTCTTACCAAAGTTTCCTTTGTGCATAAAATGTATTACAGAATTTTAGGAAATGCTTAATTTGATTAACAGTCTTCTATATTAATCCTTCACTCTGTCACTCTTGAGAGCTGCATTAATTTAACAGAAGCTTTGCCAGGCTGCCTGCATGGACATGGATCAATATCCCAAAAGGCAACCATGCATAAGCTTTGATTTGTGACTTTATGATCAAGTAAGAAAGTCTATCCAATATGAATACAAATTGAAATACCCAAACCACTATGCCTACTTCTCTAGATTAGAATATTTAAAACTGAGCTGCAACCTCATATTACACTTTTGGTACTGCTTCTGACTACTAACATGTTCAAAAGTTTTTTAAGATTTGGACACTGTTCCAAGTTTTAGGCAACACAGATTCACTCAATCCTGGAGATCATTCTGGATGTACTAGCATGCATAGCAATAGTACATAGACATATTCCCTTGCAAAAAGTACCCCTCTGTAATGCCAGCACTACTCTTCACATAGATGGGGAAGAAAGTGAGGATATGAAACTGCCTCTTCCAAGATCCTGCTGAACAGTTCCCCAAGAAGTACATAAGGACCACATAAGGACAAATCAAACGACCCTTTGTATTTCTTAGGGAATCAATGAGCTGCTGGGCAGTCAAACAGTGATTTTCATACCTCAAAAACAAACCTTTTCAGAATAAAAAATAGATGTACATTCACACAGCCAAACTGACATTACTGGGGCTGCAGGGGCTGTAATTGCTAAATTTAACCCTGCAAGCCCATCATAAAGAGTTCAAGACAACATTGCTAGGTTAGCCAACACTGCACAAAGGAAAGAAAAAACAGATGATGGCTACAAAAACAGAAGGGGAAATGAATGAAGGAATGAAAGACCTGATGTTCGCAGAAGAGCATTCAGCCCCTTTCCTGAAAAAGCCTTGGGGAATATTTGCAAAACAAAGACTAGTGTTACTGCCACTCTGCTTGGGATTTTGTTATTCAAGGTGACCTCTCTATAACTAACACCTATTTAATATTAAATTGTATTTCTTTGATGTGGTTAATGGCTGATATAGGACAGCTATTACTATTGAAATCTTCTGTAAAGGGTTGGAACATCTGGAAGGGGAGGGAATACCATGCAGGAGCACAGAAATGTGTTTTAATTCAAGTCTTGGAGACTTCTGCTGAAGAGCTTCTCCATTTTCTGCTAATCTATCACACAGATTGGAATTTAAGATGAAGCACAGAAAACCTTCCAGAGAGCCTTCATTAAGCCTGAAGGCAACACTACACAGAGGCAGAGAAGTAGATTCTGTATAACAGGTCCAGGCCATCTCATCTAATATTCAGCATGGAGAATATCATGGCATGAATCACATCTTCAGAGGGGTAATACAACACATGCCTGTTAGCATGTTGTACCAGTGTCATGGTTTAACCCCAGCCAGCAACTAAGAGTCATGTAGCCATCCATTCACTCTCCCTCAGTGGGATGGGGGAGAGAATCAGAAAAGTAAAAGTGAGAAAATTTGTGGGTTAAGACAGTTTAATAGGTAAAGCAGAAACTGCATGTGCAAGTAAAGTAAAATATGGAATTCATTCTCCACTTCCCATTGGCAGGCAGGTGTTCAGCCACCTCCAGGAAAGCAGGGCTCCATCATGTGTAACGGTTACTTGGGAAGACAAACACCATCACTCTGAACATCCCCCCCACCTTCCTCCTTCTTCTTCCCCCAGTTTTATATGCTGAGCATCACATCAAATGGTATGGAATATCCCTCTGGTCAGTTGGGGTCAGCTCTTCCAGCTGTGTCCCCTCCAAGCCCTTTGTGCACCCCCAGCCTGCTCGCTGATGGGGTGGTGTAAGGAGCAGAAAAGGCCTCGACTGTGTAAGCCCTGCTCAGCAGTAACAAAAATATCCCTATGTTATCAGCACTGTTTTCAGCACAAATACAAAACAGCCTCATACCAGCTACTATGAAGAAAATTAACTCTAGCTCAGCCAAAACTAGCACAACTAGATACCTAAACTCTGAAAAAACTCTATTCCTTATTATCTAATACACACTTGGGACATATGAGGGAAGGATACCTGAGATTATTCTCCCAGTATAAATGGGATGAAACATTAACTGTAAATGAAACATAATGGAAAGTTGTTTGAGCTTTCCATCTGTTGGGATGGGAGCTAGGCCAGCGGGCAAGCAGCCAAGTAAGAGAGTGGTACCCCAGCAGGTAAGCAGACCCTTCTCAGATCTTTGGGCTGATAAAGCACTAACTACAGAATAAAGACATTTAAATATGGTATTTTTCCATGAGGTAGCCTGGATTGACGGTAATGGGTGTTTTCAGAAAACATCTTATGGAAACCACTTACACATGTTTAGGTTTGGAAATCAACTATGGAGCCTGCACATTGTGAAATACAATGGATGTCTGTACCAACTGTAATTGTCTATTTATTTTCATGCCACTGAGTATCATCAGACACTCATACAGCCAGCAGTGCAAGGCTGGGGAGACAATAATACAACGTCAAAACCAAGTCAAGCCACATCAGCACAAATGATACACTGCAAACCAAAATAAATTGAACGTGAAGCCTTCAACAAGCAGGGAGGGCGAGCTTGGATAACCCACACAATCAAGGAGCTTTTGGGATATTTCTAAATATGATGAGAAATTACACGTTAAGAACATATTTGCCCATCCAAGCCTCAGCTCATTTTCAGCAGGTGTGTGTGGTAGGCAGTCAAGGTAAGCAGCACAAACACAAATCAGTTGCTAGTTCCCATTTTGGTCATGTCAGTGTGAATGCCATTTAGGAAGAGACAAACTCCACTGAAACTAATGCCTCCATCAAATAGGTTAACAGATTATTTAGTAGCTTCCTCAGAGATTTCAAAGCTAGGGTTGGTCCTGCTTGTTCACTGCCAAGCTCTGAGAAAGAGGAGCAAATAACCCAGCAGTAGATCTGACATCCAACCTGCTAAGCTCCTGCTCATCCACCTATAGTGGATGTCTATGATGTTACTCCTGTGATGTTCCTCCTTACACAGGAACCACTTTAACTGACAAGTCTCCAGCTACTGATGTTGGAGTTATCAGTGTTTTCTTCCAAGCTATGCTGCAGACAGGCTGGGGCACCTTCCCTTTAAAATAAATACACCTGTCACTGCCTCTGTCTTGCAGGGAGAATAAATGTTTTCAGCTGGAAATTTCTTGTATTTGGTTTCAGACCTCAGGGCAATATTTTTCTAAGCATCTGAACTTCAGATGTTTTTGTTATTTTTTTGCTGGGAGGAAGGGACATGGAAAGACATCCTTTGAATGCTGGAAAAAATATTTTCACAACCTTTTGAAAGAGAACAGCTCTGAAGCTTGAGGTAAGAAATCAAATTCTTCCAGAGAACAAATTATATTCTTCAATTCAGTTAAAAATACCAATTAATCCTCCTTCCTTTTTGTACAAGAGCCAGCCTCCTTTACTGATTTCACTTACAAAACATTTATTTTACAGTACATTTTTCACACAGACATGGTTTGCTAATTGTGATGCTGAGTAATTCAGTTAACTGCATTTATTCATGAATCTTTAAAGCATATTTTTTCTTGTAATCAGTTATTCATCAACTATTGCTATATTTCTTACATATTTTTGTTGCATTGTTCACTCTCTACTGTACATTGGAAGTCTTCTAAGGGATGGGGTTTTTTCTTGTTCTTCAAGGCAAAAAACTAATTTCAGGACTTTCATTGTAGTTGTTTTATGAAGTGAATAACCATTCATATCAGTGTTGTTATTATTACTGTTGCTATTATTATTATTGAATTTGTAGCAGCTGTTGTGGTATCCTCCCACTTTCTCTGCCAGATAACAGAATAAGCTCATTGTTTTCAGGGCCATGAGCAAAACCTGAGGAAATACTAACATTTTTATAAGGAATGTGTACCAGAAATCAAAGAAGGGAAGAAATGCAGCATGCAAACCCCTGCAACATTCCCTGGGGGGTTGTAGGTGGCCTTGCTCATCCATGTGGAAGTGCAAAAAAGTGTGGCCATGAAAGGGATCTGTTGTTAGACACTTGTTGCTTTGCTTGCTCTTCTCCATGGTTGCAAAAATGCTTGTTTGTCCCCAGGTGACATTTTTTTGGGCATAATGGAGAGAAACAAGTCCTTCCACATGATGACTAAAGTCAAGCCTGTGAAAAGTCATAATGGGAGGAGGTTCCTAAACAGATAAATAAGTAAATCCAATTTCAGCATTAGCCCAGCTAAGGAGTACTAAGCTGCTTCATTTTTCTTTTCTTACTAAGTCAACAGTTCTTGCCATTATTGTTTTTCATAAATACCTGACTTGTGGAGTCTAATTATTCTGTAAAACTCAGCTTCTCTCATTTTAAAGTTCGTTTCCCTCTGAGAGGAGGGAAAAGTAAATATCAGTTCAAAAGCAAAGGGTAATTTATTTTTTAAGTTATTAAAAATTTGTTATTATAATCTCATTATTCTAAGAAGTGTAATAATTTTTTAAGTTCCACAGGGTTGGTCTTAGCAGTCCCCTGAATAAAGGTATTCCTAGGAAAAGAAACTATTTATTGGTATGTGATTCACCAAGGCATTAATTTTTCAAATGCACATAGAAATAAATCCCTAGAACTACTTACTAATGAAGTGCTTTTATAATAAGTAATTTTATTTCACAATAAATGCAGCGATCTGCCTAAATGCTATCAAGGGGAAGACAGATGATAACAACTCATGTTACTACATACTGTCATGATTTTGATTTGGTCCCTAAAATACACAAGAGTGTTGTGTAGCTGCAAATGGAAACCACTGCAGTTTTAGGGCCCATATGGCATCTTCTGGACAGTCATGCTGGGGAAATAGGATTATTTATATGGAGAAAGGGGATGGGAGCAAAAGTACTAGGGTTTTTTGCAACAAGCATTCTGCAGCAATATCATGTAACACCCTGGGTCAAGTGGGGACCTCTGTCAAGTAAAAATATTTTGGTCATGAGCAGAACATCATATTTGACCTGTCACACAACAGGCCAATTTTATCAGGCTGGAGATGTCATTGCAGCAGAATCACTTCTTGGCTTTTCCAATATTATTTCATACCCTTATGTCCTCCTAAGCAGTTTTAAATCTCATGAAAGAAACTACAGTTCTAACTCCCTAACTTCATCTTCCCTTCCCCAAGGCCCTTGTTGCTCAGGATGATTTCCTGAGGTGCTGAGCTCCATCATTGGTGGGCAACCCCTGGGAGACCCCTACTCCTCTGCTGTAGCTGAACATTCAAAGCTGGACACTGAAGATGAGGGGCTGAGCCCCACACCACATTATTGCTGTGTTTGGTGTATCTGCTTTGGAGTAAGGGGCAAGTTATACAAAACCTGTAGCACAGACCCACGCCTTTGACATCATATCAGTGAAGACCCCTCCCCTCCACCAGACCCTTGAGATCACCTGACAACGTTCACAAAGGCGATGAAATGCCCAGTGGGGATAAGAAGGCCTCAGACTAGATGATTTCATTGTTATCAAATATTATTGGAAACAACACTTAGATTTCTGCTTGGTCTTATCTGTCTATGCTGGCTTCTTGGACATACCAGAACAGCACCTCATGCATATTCTCCCACTCTATGCAAACTGTCTGAGTTTCTCCTTTAATCACTGTGAAGTAAATAAGTTCTTTTCACTTCCTCCTATTGTTCAGGGAACAAGACAATTCACTTCCAGCAAACACAAAACCACTAATATGCATTTTGGGGGTGAAATTATGTCTGCCATGTTCTGCAGTTACTATGGTTACCATCCCACAGCATCCCTGCGCGCATGGCTAAAAGAAGCAGTGCAAAAATAAATGTTCACATCAAAAACAAAAGGAGTATCCCGACCTACTGAAAAATACAAAGTATGAGTTGAGGAATCTGCAAGACTTATTTTTGATGATGACAAAGGAAGAGGGATGTGCCCATGATCTTGTTGATAAACTTGTTTATTTAGACTTTAAATGTTGGAGTAGTTTTTTGCCCCATTTAGGTCTGGGAAGATGGATGAAACATTATCCACCCTCGTGCTCCAGCAACCAGCTAGTGTCAGTGCATGCCTGGGAAGGCGAGAACAACCGGTGCTATTTTACCAGTAGGAAGCTAACTCCTTGGGGCCATGAACCACAACAGTATTTAGGTTCCTAATGCCAGCCTGGGCAGCCTGCCTTCCTCACAGGGGTTAGTGGCATGTCAGGAGTTATGGTGTGAGCTGGAAGCTCAAGCTACTATGGATTGGGCCCATAGCAACAAAAGGACGTGGTGGCTACATAGGATCAGCCTGTGGATGCTACACTCAACATCAGGCCAAACCCTGACAAGTGCCTGCATCTGGAGTTGTCCCACACAGTGAGTGCTGGTAGATTAATAAAGCTCAGTGACTCCTTTGGACCTAAGAATGACCAAGGCCCTCAGCCGGACCATCCCATGCTAGCCCTGGGAGGGGACGGATGCAAATAATTTCTCTGGATATATCTGACCCATCCTGCTTGGAGAGATCCTTGTACAGCAGAGGTGTCCAGACCACCTCCCCATGAATGTGGCTGATGTTGGTGGGGCCAGGGATGTCCCTAGCCTCTTTCCCATCCTCAAATGTCACAGGGTGACAACATTAGTCCAGGCCATGGAAGACCTGTTATGGCAATCAAATCCTCAGCAGGCAGGAGGTGCTCTACCCCATAGGAAATGCTGGTACTTGGAAGAATGTAACTGGAGCAGAGAGAGAGAACAAAGCAAAATCTGTCTCTCTGCTTGCCCAGGAGGAGGACACCTGAATTCTCATCCTTCCACAAGGGCTAAGGCTTTATATCACCCAAATCACAGTGAAGGACGTGGGAAGCTTTCCTGGGAGGTGAGAAACGTGAGTCTGATTGCCTCACAGGCTGATGGGACTTCCAGACAGAGTGGATACCTACAATACTCTCAAACTCACACCCATAAGCCATTGCATGTTTAGATGAACGTTTACTTACTGCTTCCAGGCAAAGTCATCACTAACCAAAAGCCATGACAGCTGTGATTGGAAAAAAGACCTTAGGATCGAACACCATCATTTCAACAACTGACCAAATAAACAAAAGAGAACAACAATCTTACAAATAGAGGTAAGCTTTTAAAATATCCCCAGTATTAAATAAGCCATACATTTTGAACTTCGACCAATCATGTGCCCTAGGAAATTCTATTGAGTTAATGGTTGTCAGTCCATTCCCTATATACTGAACTATCCCGTCCTATAAATAACTAGCCAGAGAACCAAATCCATTGCTATGCCAGTGGCATCACTGGGCAAGTGAATAAACTACCGTCTTATGGTAAAAATGTACAGTTATTTGGCATGGAAGAATTCAGAATAAGTATAAATTTGGGAATTTGCTGCAGTCAGCAAAACTAAATTCATGCAACAGTGGGTGGAGGGGAAAGACTGGAGTCCTTCTGGGTACCACGTGGCAGCCAGAAACAGAACCTGTATTGTCCTGAGTTACAGCATGGCCACAGTGACCAGTGCTGGGTTTCACTGCACACTGGCATGATGGAGGCTTCCACTTCTGATATAGGGTAATAGTCTACTTAGAGTGATGATGCTTCGGAATAATCCAATTTATGTGAAACCTACATGCTAGCCTAGTCATAGAAGGCAATGATGTTGTTATCCTGCGCTTTCTTACTCTTGCTTTTTCTATGTGAACATCATTCATGGCATCATAATTTTCAATGTTTTCATTGGAATAGAATGCAAACCGAATACTACAGCCTTATGATATTGAAAAAGTGTTCCTAATAATTTTTTCTATGTTTGTTGATTTTGAGATTACAGCACCAAGAAGATCATTGCATTTCAGGGTCATCTTCTTTTTGAATTTGATCTACAATGGTTGATTGAAAGCAGAGCAACATCTGAATGGTGAGCTCTTCCTTCAGTGTATCTGAGTATATGTCAGCGGTAAGGTACAATTTCAAGAACAAATTACAACAAGGAAAGTCCCTTTTTCTTAATTAACAAGTGATTGGCATGGGTTGGTGTGAAATGTGAGGGAATAAAATAGAATAAAAGTGTGAAAATGCATCCTGAATTCCCCAACACTGCCCTGCGGAGTCTTTAGGGCATTTAAAGACCTACCTTGGAAAAGGCTTTGCATAATAAACACTGCTATGATTAGAGTAGTGTTTCACATCATATAATATGTACAATTCACCTGATAAGCATTGCAAGAGAATTACTTGCAATTAAAGTTTCAAAATGTTTCAGGTTTTAGGACTTTTTCCTCTCAGCTTAAAAGAGCAGCCTCATCAGTTTTCTTAGCAGCCCCTCAGTAAAACTCACTTGAAAGTATGAATATTCTTTAAAAATCCCTCTAAATAATCACCAGTTCATGATAGCAGTGGTCCCAGGGCTATAAGCAGCTCACCAGTGGAGCATTACTGGTCATCAAAGCACTGGAACTCGGGAGCTGAGCAAAACCAGTTTCAGGAGTAACAAGAAGAACAAAGACAAAATATCCACCATATGTAAGAGAGACAGTAAATTTGGATCTAACATGGACTTGCAAGCCAGTGAAGAAACGCCAAGTTGCAGTGCATGTTAGTAAAGACAAAAGCAATCCCAAGAGGATCCTAGGAGGAAAACACCAACATCATGCAACTCAGGATGTTCCGTACCCCAAGACTGAAGCCATTGACAGCAAGACCCAGCAGAGCAATGGAAGGATGAGCATAACACCAGAGAAATGGATGTGTATTAGAAAGTTTTGTGTACATGTAATTTTAAAATTAGAATGTGTGCATTGTGATCATCATAACTGGAATAGTCATAACTCTTTAATCAGGTTCTTAAGACTTTAAGCAGACTCAATTCTTGGCTTTACATCTAATGTGAGTTCCTTTTGCACCTAGCAAGAGTTTGAGTTTAACAAGCTGGTAGCACTTCAAGCAATCTATTCTGTAGCTTGGATAGAGCAAATAGGTAACAGTTGTCCTGAGGATACTCTGCTAGCAGAGTGAAAAATGCACCTTTAACACCACAGCTATGCTCTCTTGGGGAAATTAAGCATTGCCTTCCATGAATTCAGGCTCCCAATCTGCAAATGGATGTGGAAAATCAACCCCAGTATCAGAGTACTAAGACAGCACATACCCCTGAAACAATAAAAGCTAAGAATTTGGTGCTTCTGTTTGTATGTAGAAGGCAGCAAAAAGCAATGAGATATCATTTAGGGTCTCCCTCTTCTCCCTCTTACTGATTTATGTTTGGCTGAACTGTATTTAGAATTATGTTCCATATATAGCTCTCCATGAAAAATAAGTATGTCCTGTGAGTCCTAAATCAACTTCAGATACTATGGCAGATTTAATCATAAAGTATAATTTTGCAATCTCCTTCATGTACATAACTTGAATATTTTTTTTTATCAGCGTTTATTCTACTAATTTAAAAGCTAGTAAGCAAGATTACGTATTCATGGCAGTAAACTGTAACTCTGAAATCATTAAGGAATAGTTTGTGCTCAATACAAATGCTAATGTAGTTTAAACTTGATACAACCTTTCTAGATTTAAGTCATCAGCAAACTTCTGGACTGTATCTAGATCTCTTTTCTGCATTAGTAACCTTGCTATTATAGAATGAACAATCACCAAAATCTATTTTTCTCAAAGAACAGAGTTTCCAGTACAGCAATTAACAGTAACGGGAAAAATGTTTGTGAGAAATATTCATTCATATGAACTATGAATACAAAAAAGACACTGTATTCCCGAACAACAACGACAAAAACCCAGCAGGCAAATAATATTAAATGCTGTTGAGAAATGCTGACAAATCCACACTTATGAAATCAAACCACATTTGGCCATAAGTAACATATCACTCCATCAGTGACACTTCCTTATCAGATTGGTAACCATTTGTGCAGCCTCTAATCTCAAGTAAAATCCTGAATATCACATTGCATATGCAAGCTTCATGTGTTTAATATGGTCCTTGGTTTGTTTTGTTTTTAAAGGTAGAGTGACTAAAAAATGCCTGTATAGAGAACAAATCCCACAGTAGCAAATAACTCATACAGTTTGGCAAGGTGACTTCTTTTGAGAGGTGCTGAAATTTTAGGGACGGCTGTAGTGGAGCATTGCCAATGACCTATGGTTAGGGAAACTCATCCATTTCTACATCTACTCATCCTATTGGAAAAGCAGCCCACATTTCTATTATGCCAAAATGTGTGATGTTTTATGATATTAAATGCCTGTCCATGAATCTACAAGCCAACCAAACCACAGGCACTTCCCAATGCATTGTACTGCATTGTACTGCAGGCCAGCCGATGGTGATGCCATGCAAATGCCAGGCAAGAGCAGAGCTGAAAACTTTTGTCTGAAAATGGTACTACCATCCCTTCCTCCAATGCCAGCTGAAGAGGGCTGTCTAGTTAGGGAAGGAGAGCGCTCACAGAAGGACACCGTTACAACAACACTGATGCTGGACACTTGCTTTCTAGGTACAGCATTAGGTAGGATATTTTGTTACTTATGAAGGGAAAAGGTTGGGCATTTTAAACCCAAGATATCCCATACGCCATCTCCTCGTTTGCAGCAGCAGCCTCCATGTGGTGGGACAGGGACTTGGAGGACATATCCCAGTGAGGACAGCTCCATACTATCCCTCCCTAGTTCCCTGGTGGAGCTCAGACACAAGTGCTCCACTTGCCACAGCCCCTGTCTACGGAAACAAGGCTGTGCTGTGAGGTTCAATTATATAATTGCAGAAATAATTGTGTCTTGTTAATTGAAAATGACTATTGCTTTCTATAGAATAAAAAAGTCTAAACTACAGAAGCAGGGGTTCCAATGTATAGATACTGATTTATATTCACACAATCAGCCTCCTCCTCATTTTATTATGAATATAATCCCAGGCATTCAGGATATTTTGTTTCCTTTGGAGAACAGATACAGACTTAAATGTCTGCTGTTTTTTATGATAAACTATACAGGTGCAATTCTTCCTGCAGGCCCAGCAAAATTCACCTCAGATACTTTGAATGAATGTGACTGTATACACACAAAAAACCTCCAAATCTCAACAGCCACAACACAGAGTCAGAATACAAGTGCCAAGGAATAGATGTGGGTCAGTAAAATGAAGGGGGGTCATGAGCAGCTTTCTTTGAGAGGCCGGTGCTACACCAGAGAGAGAAGCATGGCTCTGCAACATAGGGATGATTGCAGGGAAGAAGAAATGGTCAGGTTGGTGGGAGGATAGAAGTATGGGGAATGACATTACAGGATCAACAAAATCTTCCTCCACCTCCCACGCAGTGAATCACCTACAGAGCTACACAAAACTGCCGAGATAAATTTCTTGTGTTTTGCATTGGCTGCTGAAATCTGAGCCACATGCTGAGTTTTTGCTCACCAAATTACCATTACAGTAATGTAATTAACAGGGCAATGGAGAAAACAAGAATAAATCCTAAAAAATCAACTTGCATCCTCTCTATATAGAATTTTGAATGAACATATTATTACTAAATTGACATACAGTTATTATTGCAGTGGCACTCCTAGGGCTCCAATCTGCCAAGGAAGCATTGTCTGGGGTGTGACGGAAGAGAGAGATGAAGGGTTGTCTTCACTATTAATCAGCTGAATATGGAGTTTATAGAACCATGACAAATCCTTTGAGCAAAATCATTCTGCCAGTCAATACTCTACTTGCTAGTAAGAGCAATCATGTATGGACATAGTTTCTTCCATATTTTCTTAATTCTAAGATGATGACAGTTTCTATTGTCATCAAGGGAAAGTTGTTACTGCAGCATGCACTGAGCAACAACACTGAACATCATGAAGAAGTCAGGATTCCCCCATGAGGAAGAGTTTTCCCCTAAAACGTGCCATTTAATTGCACACACAACTGAAAAATAGATTACTGTGGTTTCCTTTTGCAGCATTGGTTAGTATAGTTCTGAGATGTTTGTCTGAAAACAGTACTCCATTTCACTGCTTCTTGCTCAGCAAAGATATTTGATTAGCAAGAACCAGGTTTCTCCTGTGAAACTTAAAGCTGTATTTGGAATTAGGACCTTTTTATTAGTATGCATTAAAATCTGTTATTGATCTCCTAGAGGTGCTAATATAAGTGTCTTTTATAATACAAAACCAAATTAGATTCTGATCAGGTTCAAAGTGTTCAATCAAGGACTACCTAGCAGCATTTTTAAATGAAATGCAGTTTGTGTTTGGCATTTCAGATCAGCTATTTGATTGAAAGTCAGGAAGAATTCCCAATGATGGAGCATCTCTTCCTTTGCTGGGCATCTAAAACGCATCTAGCATTCAGCTGCTGCATAACGTTGACATATTGTTTTGTTCAGTCCAGAGCACTTTGACATGTAATGTATACTACAGTGGCTAACTTAAAAGAGGCCACTGCAATACCTTAGCTTAAAGCACATTTGCTAAATGTTTTAAACTCAACTTCTTTATGACTAAAGACTGACATGTTCATGAATGGAATGCAAATGTGTAATGTACCGCTCCTTCTACCGATCATATTATGATAATACTAGTCTTCATAGCGAAGTGACAAAATAGGTGAAGATACAGTACAGTGACCTTTTGAGACCTCAGATAAGCTCAGGGAGGTGCTTATCTTACACTCAGCAAGGTGTTGTATCTGTGGCCCTAGGAGAGGGACCTTGTCCTGAAAAGTTTACAATTTATACTTGAAAAGAGAGACATAAGGCAGATATGATATTTCTATCGTATCCACAATGCCAGTACCAAACTGGGATATTTTCACCTCATCTAACTCCATACTCAAGTAAATCACCCTAGCGATCCATAGAGCCAATAGAGAGAAACACACTTTGAGGATGCAGTTCATCTCATCTCTGCTTTGCAGAAAGCCATCTTTAGTAGAAAATCCAAAGTCACCTACTTTTGCCAACCCTAACAGCCAGACCTCTTGACTTTCCAGAGGTGCAGAGCCTGCTGTGCATGGGCATGTGAGGTAAGGGGAGCACCAGTGCTGCTCACACATGGGGCACGCTCACCTCAGGCGTAGACATGGGTCTCGTTTGTGCTAGTGGAAATCAATGGCTTCACTCTGGGGTGAAAACCAGACCCCCAGAGGCACTGGGTTATTGTCCTGGTTTGAGTTAGAACCAAACCAATTCTGTTCAGTGATTTTACTTTTCAGCTAAGTCTTTTCTAACTAACTGCACTTTCTGAAGCTAACAGCCTGTTTTTGCAGATAGTGTCTGCTTCTAGCAGTGAGAACGCTTGATGTTTAGCGTTACTACCAAGGATTGGTGTGCAGAACAAGGTCACTGCTAACTCTTGTGTCCCACATCGGGGGGTGCAGAAAGTGAAAGGCCGCATCTGCAGGGAGAAGCGGCTGGGACAGGTGACCCTAAACTGACCAACGAGGTATTCCATCCCATATACATCATGTTCAGTATGAAGCTGAGGGATCATGAGGGCCTCAACCCTTCCCATCAGCCCTTCACTGGTCTTCACTTCCTGTCTGCCATTGGGACCCTTGCCTTCCGCTGGCCTTTGCTTCCCTTGTGTGCCTTCTTGGACCCTTCCCTTTGGCCTTCCCTTCTTGGACCTTCTCATGCCTTTGATCCTAATTTGCGTGCTCCTGAGCCCAGCTCCTGAACCCAGTTCCCGTCTGCTGCTGAGCCCAGTCTGGGACTTTGCCAGTGCCTGCACAGCCCCAGTGGTGATGGCGACGTAACTGCCATCAAGGGGAGGTTGGATTTGATACTGGTTTTGTATATATTTGTATATATTCCATATTATTATTCTTTTCTTCACTACAGCTCTTTTAGTTTTCTTTTTTTAATATGGAAGCCTCTCTCATTCCCTTCCTTTCCCATTTGGGAGGGGAGGGGGCTGTAAGTCTCTCTCCCTTATCCTCTTTCTCTTCCTCTATTTGGGGGGGGAATGGGGTTATCAGAGAGCATCTGCTCTAGGTCTGGTGGATTGAACCGAAACCTCGACAGTTATGAAACCACACTGAGGCAGCGGAGACCAGAATCCAGCCCTCTGGGATGCATTTTGCTTCATCTAAACTGATGAGATTTTAAACAATTCATCCTTGCAATAGATTTACTTGCAGAAGAGCACAAAGCCTCCAGGTTCAACACTGCAACTCTGATGGGTGGCTGCTGCACGCAGAGATTACTGCAGCCCAGTAATGGCCTCTGTGGTTTAGTCTGTTTATTCAGATACAGATTAACTCAATTAAAAAAATGCCTATGTGGTATGACAGCTAAAATGTAAAATTAGACAATACGTCATGTGATATACCTCCCAATCAAGGAAAACTCAAGCCCCAGTGCACACCAGGTCCTCTCCTCCAGAGCCAGCTGATATGTGCAGCACCGCAGGGGTGCAGCCCCTGTGTCAGCCATGAGGCTCAAGGTACTGTTTCTAAACAATTTCTGATTCCTCTGGACACCTTTTGGTGCCAGACTTTGCTCAGGTTTTACCACCCTTTTACAGTAAGTGGCAATTAAAGGTGTGGGTTTGTAAGTGGCATTAAACTCAGCATGACTCTATTCAGACCTCCCTCCAAACTGGATTTTGCCCATTTTCTCAGGTCTTCCAGACTATTTCCGCTACCTCCTGCCATTACTAACTTCCTAACCAGGTAGCAAAGCTCCTAAGAAAATGACATGAGCTCTCTGGCCTATTTGCCCGTCTTCACTCAAATGATGATCACTGACAAATAATGCATGTTGTGTCTATGAACTTTATTTCTTGCTGCCTGCTGGGCTTAATCTGACACCGGCCTTCCTCCAGTTCCCAGGCAAGTAACAGCTGGGCTGGGGGACAGGGGACGCTTCCTTGTCATATGGCTCGGAGCACCTTTCTACCCTCCAGCCTAGCAGAGATGTGTCTGCAAGAGTGCTCAGCCTGTACAGAGCAAGCCCACACAAAGAGAGGCCAGGCACTCCAGGTGCTGCTGTGCACAGAGAATTAGGAATCAGAAGCTGAAAGAGAAGGAAGGGTGTCTCACGTGCTGGCTGCTACCGTGACCATGTCGATGCACCCCAGGCTGGTGAAGTACAAAGGAGGGAAATGGCAGAAAATACAGGTCCATAACTGGTGCATAGCATTTCTTCCCTGCTCCCTTCTGATTTAACATGTGCGAAAGTAAAAAAAATGAGCACTGTAACTGCCCCATTGGCACCAACAATGCTTTACCCACATTAATCCTCTTTCATCATTACCTTTTTTAAATGCCCCAGGATGACAAGAAAATAATGGACAGTGATTGCTGCAAGTCCTACAAAAAGGTCTGTGTATCAAAAGGTTTTCTTTACAGGTGAAATCCTTTGCCTGTACTGCACTAAAAGCAGGTTGTGGGGGGGCAGCATGCTGCCAGCAGCGCCTGCATCCAGGGGGTGAGAGAGAAACAAGCCTTCTCTCCAAGGTCACATAACCCTGCCTGAGCAGCACATGAGGTGGCACTGAGCCTTGCAGGAGAGGTACGCCAGAGCATGCCGGGCACCAGCCTTGCTGCTGAAGACGTCACCAGGAAAACACAACAGGGCAGGATCTCCCCAGAGGCTGAAGCTCACTGGCTGCTAAATGCAAGACAATGCAGCCAGATGCCTCACCCATGCCCTTGCTGGAATGGCAGTGTGAGCCAGGAATGCTGGAGATGGAGTTTGAAGTACGGGGGTGAACCAGGAAAGGAAAGCCCTGTATTTCCCAGCAGGGCACTGGATGGTGCTTGTTCCAAGTCTAATCAAACTATCACTTTCAAATAATGAAATTAAGATGTACCAATTTAATGTGTATTTTTTATCAACTAAAAGTCAATAATTTGACATGTGGCAATACCACTTATTATTGCATAAAAGCATGTGGCTCACCATGTCATGCTGGAAGCACTCTGCGTATATAAGCAGAAGACTAAGCCGACTTCAATGAAACCAGCTACTCCAGAACTGAGCTTTACCCAGTTACAGACTTAGATCGTAACTTCTGAGGATGGCATCAATCCTAGGTAAAAATGGCGCTCACATGAAAAGTTCTCTGTTTTAATTTACTGCAGCACTTCTCTAACCTGCCTCTGAATGGAAACTGCAGGCTAGTGAAGTTCTGACATTTGAACGCTCTCAATTAGTTGACACACTAGTAATTTGCTTGGTATCATCCTGAATAATAATACACATTGTGAGTGAATTAATTTGGCAAGCAGCCAACGACTAATTAGGAAAAAGTTAATTCTGTACTTGTCATGAAATGCACTCTATTTATGGCAAAATGTGTTGACTTTAAGTCAATCTTGATATTTACAGTGAATTAAAAGTTACCACAGAGTATAAGTATTTATGCAAAGGACAGATTGTATGGAGGGGAAAACAGAAGAGGGAAGGAGGGGTGGACGGGTTGGGGTGGAGCATCCCATCACCTCCTCCCAAATTGCTTTGTGGACTGCCAACATGGTGGAGAGGGGAGCCAAGGAGCGGCAGCTGGTCTTCACCAGGCACCACCACAAACCTGCCAGCAACATCTGAAAAGATGGAGATAAATTCCAGCAGATGCCAGTTGTGCCTTTTCAATGAAACCTCTGGGTTACCAGGGGATTTTCTCAAAGATTCATTTTGAGGATCAATCTCATTAACCACTATAAGCAAAAGCAAGAGGGTGGTAATAATTTCCTCAGGATACCTAGTTAGGAGGAGTTCTGTCAATTCAGAAGAGAACTGGGATTGCACACAGTAATAACCAGATGACCTTGAGGTCTGAACTAATAGAAATGGATGGAAATCAATTGTGCAAAGTGCAAGGTTATACAGCTAGGGACTAATCATGAGCATTTTGGTATAAGCAGAGAGCTCATCATCTGGAAATGGCAGAGGACAGACACCTCAATGTCTAGACAGACACTTGTAGATATCCAGAAGCACCGACTGATCATAGAATCATAGCAAACCACCAACATGAGGCAGAAATATAAAAGAAAGATCCTAGAATTCATCAGAAGTATTTTCACAGGAACAGGGAAGCTTTAACAGCATCCAACATGGCCTTGAACACTTCCAGGGAAGAAGCATCCACAACTTCCTGGGCAACCTGTTCAGTCTCTCACTACCCTCACAGTAAAGAATTTCTTCCTAATATCCAATCTAAATCTACCCTCTTTCAGCTTGAAACTGTTACCCTTCGTCCTATCATTACATTCCCTGATAAAAGAGTCCTTCCTTAGGTTTCCTGTAGGCCTCCTTTAAGTACTGAGGGGCCACAATAAGGTCTCCCCAGGGACTTCTCTTCTCTAGGCTGAACAATCCCAACTTTCTCAGCCTGTCTTCATAGGAGAGGTGCTCCAGCCCCTTGGTCATCTTCGTGGCCCTCCTCTGGACCCACTCCATCAGGTTCATGTCCTTCTTGCATTGGGGGCTCCAGCACTGGATGCAGTACTTCAGGTGGAGTCTCACAAGAGCAGAGTAGAGGCGGAGAATCATGTCCCTTGACCTACTGGCCACACTTCTTTTGATGCAGCCCAGGATGTGACTGACTTTATGGGCTGCCAGTGTACATTGCTGGCTCACATTCAGTTTTTCATCCACCAAAGCGGGTGCAGATTTTTTTCTGAAGGAGCAGAAATCTCAGCTTTCTCACGAAGTAAATTCAGCAAATACAGCCATTTTACCCAATTAAGTAATTTCTTCCCTGCACCAAATGCAGCAAGTTAGCTGGTTTCACCTCACACTGAGGTGACCTAAGTAGACCAAAATACCACTAATTTATGTATAGAAAGGATTATTGAGCATTTCTTTCTGGAATCATTTGCAACAATATCATCCTGCAACAGAGGGTATCCAAACATCACAGGGATAGCAAAACTATAGTTTCGTTCATCAACTTTTATTCTAACTTGATAACCCTGAAAATTCTCCACTGTCTATAACTAGGCAATATCCCACAGTGACAGACACAAGTAGCCTATTTTGAAATTTTCCAAACTTGGTACCAGAAAAGTGTAACTTATAAACTGTTATTATTTTTATTATTACTAATATAAAGCATGGTTCTTTTTCATGCAGTTATATGAAACAAACTTTTCAACTTTAACTTCAATATATATATCAGATACATGTGTTCCTGTCCATATTTCCCCCAGAATGAGAACTAAGATAACATAATAAGGCATTAAATCATCAAACCAAAAAAATGCATCAGCATCTTGTGTTGTTATGAGAGGTACTATACAGTACAATTTACAAGGTAATAGGCCTATTCATCATTGGCGCATCATTCATTCCAGTTTCTCTGCTCAGATGATGCAGGGCAGGAATTTTGATGGACTATTTGTCCTTGCTTTGATTAAGAATAAAACATGCCTTGAAAATAGGAAATTTTGCCTGCTTTCCACATCTCTGAAATACCATCCTTGTGTCACCAGCATGGATCAGCAGTACTAAATATGCTGATCATAACATTATGAAATCAAAGGTTGCATCCAAATCCCATCTTTTCTAAATTCACTGTTCCAAACTGGGATAAGGATCACACAGACATCCATTTATCTCTGCATTTCTAAACTGCCCTGTTTTGGCAGCATAATAATCCAGGGGTTAGTCCCCTGGATGTGCACCTAGATTCAATTCTCTGCTATGGCCTGATCATCCTATATGACCTTAGAGAGATCTCTTAGGCTAAAGAAAATGATGTGCTTAAACACCTTCAGCAACTGATCTTTAGTCTACAGTAGTCTTCTAGTCTACTATGTCTTTCTGACTATGTCTACACAGAACCTTCTCTGCTGTTCTTCACTCACTGGGGATGAAGATGAATAAGGACTGTGAAGCACTTGGATATTATAGAAATGAAGCTATAAAAAATCTCTTAGCATTTTTTTTTAGTGCAGTGGCAAATGCGTACCCTGCTCTGTGACATTAAGGGTTGGCCTTTGCATGACTCTCACTAGGAGGAAATGCTCTTGTCTTCACCATGCTCTGCAGAGATTTTGCTCCCACGTCTTTCTAATTTTTCCAGAGGACTCTTTTAATTACAATGCACAAGATAACTGAGGCTGAAGGGATTCCACAAGAAGAGAACAACCTTCAGACAATGGTCCTTTTTTATTAAGACCTTGTTTAGTTGCTGTCATTCCAAGAACAATGAGTTAAAGGCAGCTGAAGAGCATGGGCATAAGATGATCTCTTTGCCCCAGCTAGCTAACTGAACATAGAAACATGCTGCACCCATAGCTAAAGAAAACTGTCAGCAGATATCAGGACTGAAATCTTGCTGGTCCCCACGCTGCTCACTTCTCCATGCCAGCCAATACACCCGAGAGCCCCATGCTAACCTGCTGACTCTAGATCCTGCTTTCCCATGCCCATCACTTCCATACTTACAGCCTTCTCAGCGTTTCCTAAACCAACACAACTCAAAAGCATTATAATGCTCCCCTGCTTTTGTGTTGTCCCCTTATAAAAGCCATAGGTTTCTTTGGCTTGGTCACTAAATCAGTGGCACAAGCCAAAACATCTTTGCTAGCTGGAGAAGTGCCTGTGGCCACTGCAGGTGTCCCGCTGTGAGACCTAGGACTGCAGCACAATCTCCAGGCTGCAGAGCATCTAATGTGTAATTCTGTTCTGAAATATCATTTGAAATTTTCATTTCATGGTCTGTGGCATTTCAAGGTTTTCTTTCTATTTTAAATATGCTCATTTCACAAAGTACAAAAGCAAACTTCCTTTCAAAATCCTGCACCTTGCAAACTCCCACTGCAACCTGAGAATCAAGCTGAACCCTATCTCCCATGAACCACCATCTACAACATTTTAAGGGGCAATGTGAGCTTTCTCCCTCTCTGCCTCTCTTGGAGGTTTCTCAGCAAAATCTCATGGGTCTGACATCTCTCTTCTTCCAGGCAGACTGATTCAGTCCTTTCTCTTAAAACAATAAATGACTTGCCCCTTGTAAAAGAAATGCCACTGCCATACTCCAGGTTGGAAAAAGTCATGGTCATCCTGACTTCATTTGGGGACATACACACCCCTGCTGGTGCTGCTTTAAAGGTGCCCGTGTTCCACACATCTCCTTCCAAATCCTTTCCACCTCACTCACAGACATTCGTTAAAACTGACATACATGATTGTCGGTGAGGATCCAATTTTTTAAAGCTATTTTTCAGAACAATTTGTACTCTTCCAGTACGGTGACTACAAGGCAAGAGACGCTTCATGTGTTGTAGCTCCTGTTATGGCATGATATTCCTAAAGCTGTGAGACAGAGCAGTTGCTGTAAATCATCGTTACTTCCAGCACTTGCTGTAGTACAGGCGGCTGATGTCAATGCTGTCACGTCAGTGTGAATGAGGGCAGAATGAGATGCTGTGCTTGCTTCTACGATCTCAGACAGGCAAGTTAGGTGCCTGGAGGAGGGAGAGGGCACTCATGCCTCTTGGCTTTGCTTCAGGCTGGGATTGGCATAGGCTGACAAGAAGCAAGAGGACTGAAGGATGGAATGACTGTAGTACAGACAGGCGTGCCTAATAAGCTCCAGGACGGACAGGAGCACTGCACTGTGCAAACGAGGATGTGGTACTTGTAGGTGCACCCACCAATGACCTGCTGTCCCTCAGGCACCCTGTCTTCCCCTCACCGCTGGCACTGGCTTGAAGGCACAAGCTAGCAATTTAGCTCCATGCTGCGGCCTGACAAGAAATCTCAGTCCATTAGATAACAACCCACATTTTTCAAAAGATACGCCCAAATAAGTGTTTTGTTGATGAACACTGCTGACAAGCATTTTGCACTATCAGCTAAATAGTGGTATTTGTTTACAAACCAGGCTAATTATGGAGCCATCATATTTACTGTTTTATGAATTTGCCAGTGAAAGAGACAGACCTGCTGCAAGATTAAAAATCAGAATTTGGCCATAAACCACCATAATCTTTGACTCCATCTCTATATATTCAGAACCATATCAGTGGAAGACAGAAAGGAGAACTGTGAGAGGATGGACTGATAATTATTTCTCCTTAATTAGGATTTGATCTTTTGTTCATTAGGGGGATGAAAACATGCCCAGATACACACACTCCTATTCATTCGGTAATTCTAAATGACATGGAATTAAAAGCAAAGCGACGAATCCCTCACTCAATATGCACATACAATTCCCAGAAGGATAATGGTTATTTTGCTGTAACCAGCATGTGTTTTGAATGCTTAATTTCCATCACAGGTTTCTATTCCATTACATCTATTGGCAGCAAGACTTAAATGCTAAGAAGGAGGAAGGTGAACCAGAGGTTAAAAAAAATACTAATTGCCAATGTGCTGTTTTCCAGAACTGCAACATCTACGCTCATCTCCCATAAAACAACGTTAATAAACCAGACTTTAGTCCTTCATTACTTTTACACATAGGTGCAATCATGACTGAGCACCAGCAGTAGCAAAGGGAGGAACCAGTGCCTTGTGCCACACTCTCATCAATGCAAAACGCCATGCTGAGGTGCACCACTCTTTGAGGGTCCATCGTGAAGTGAAGCTGGTGTGCAGTGCCACCAGCTTGCTTGAAGATGTCTGAGGATTCTGGTCACCAAGCTGCACCGCTCCATCCCTTTCTCCTCTGACACACAACTCCACCCAGTGCAGCCCATGGATAACACATGTAGCCTCTGACTTACAACGGCATCCACAAAGTGAAAAGTTTCTTAACAAATTAAAGTGAAGTTTTTTCCATGCCCTTTGAGTGCTGAGGAACTGAAGTCTGGCCACCACCACTGGAGCACAAGGTTTCTTCTTCACTTGAAATAAAAAGTTTTCTACAGAAATGCCTTACTCGCACGATGGATTGACAAGAGTTTTCCAAATGACAGACTCATTTCCTCTTAACACTACCAGGACCAGTCATATTGGGCTCCTTGCCATCATAAATCAACCCAAATGGAGACAGATGCTGCAGGAAGTGGCTGTGACTGTGTGTCCCACCCGGGCGAGCTGGGAGTCACAGGGGAGGCTGGGACCCGAGGGCAGAGGGGCACACCTCCAGAGAGTGCGAGAGACCCACCGCCCCACCGCTCTCACCAAAGAAAATAAAAAATATCCTGGTTTCATTTGCTTTGTCAGACGTTCCTACAGGGTGATAGTGCAGCTGAAATAGCAAGTTTGATTTTCTGAGCCTAGCCATAAGACAAAGTTCAAGACTCTCAAAAGGGGAAATAAAGTCTCTCTATCCTAAAAGCTCTAAAGTCAACAAAAGTACACCAGAGAGGAGTGATCCTGCTGGGAGGTATCTGTAATTCACTTTGATGCTGACCACAGGACAAGATTTGGGCAAGGGTATCCCTGAATTTTAAATGGTATTTTCTGGAACACATGACTGATTTCTCTGATGGACTCTTCTTATTTTTGATACAATATGCAAGCTCACAGTGAAATCCTGCTCCTCATCCTTGCACAGCCCATCTCCCAGAACTTCACCAGCTGAGAAAAACTAAAAAGATTTTATCCTCTGGCCAAACATCTCCAAATATTTAAAAATACAAATGCTGACACCCCCCTTCCTGTATCAAAAGCAAGTATAAAACTCAGATGGGACAGAAATTCATCAATAAAACTAAAGAAAGCTCTAGCTAGAGCCTGAGCAGGAAAAATAAACCTTTTCAAGCTAAGGTGATCACTGAATAAACACTGGATGGAGCTAACAAACCAGGCCAGTATATTCACTCCCTGAGCATCCTGGAACATATGTCCAAGGAAAAAGACAATAAAGGGAAAAGCAACAAAGGAGAAACAAGACAAAAAAAGGATCTCATTAGAGCCAGTGGTGAGTATACACAGCTATCACATGGGGGAAAAAAAGCAGATTCCTGGCTGCAATTGGCTTTATCATGCCTTGCAGTTAAGCTGGGTGCATCCTCCCAGCCTGCCAGCACCCCCTGAGAGCAGACTCTGCAGGACTCACAGACAAACCAGGCTGTGGATGAGGATGGCCGCCCAGATGAATGCCGCTCCTGCACAGAGCCCTGCACCCCTCACTCCTCTGCACAGCCCCCCCATGTCATGGCAGAAATGCTCCCTGCCTTGGATCCTTCTGAGCCACATGTTCATGGGCATCAGCAGCACTCGGGGCTGTTGTTCAAGTGACAGACTGAACTGTGCCTGAGGAGTGCCACCTTGCACTGAGCGAAACGACAGTAGAAGCAATAGTAGGCAATGAACTTTGCCATAATTTCTCTTATTTATAGTTCACTGGCAGTACACCTCACAGTCTTTGCTCCGTCACCGATTATGTAGCACATCCCACCTGTGCACTGACAAAGGCAAGAGGGAAGAGCCCCTGCCACGTGAACTGACATGAATGAAAGCCTGGGGTGGTGCTACACTATTATGGTAATAGGCTGGTGTTCATTTTCTCACTTTATTTTAATGTTTTCTGAAGACACCTTAGAAATCAAATATATTTTCCCAACCATACCATTCTTCCTCATTTGAGGAGTATTGGTTCATGGCCCTGACAGACCTAACAGCACCCCGCTTCCTTTTGTAGCCTTTTCCTAGACACCAAAAATCAGGTACAACATTATTAGAAAGACACCCATTTGGGGGCTGTAAGCTCTACATCCTCTCCTAAAAATCAAAGGCAGCTTTTCAAGATCTGGCCTGCAAGAAAGTATTTTACTAGTACCCACAGTTCATAAGAAAGAAAAAAATAATCATTTATCCATCAATTGACCTCACAATGTGTTAACTTTGTTAGATATCTCAGTAAAAAAAGTGTGGGCTCTTGAACAAGAATTACTTGCAGAACACTATGAGCCAAATTTCCACACCAGTGAATGTGAGGACACCAGTCATTGCTCTGACTTCATCTGTGAGAGCAGGCACCTACATGCACGAATACAAGATGCTGCTGTCAGACCCCGCTCGCTGCTGAGGGAATTCTGCTTTCCCTGATGAACCACCCACTGCCCAAACACAGCAAATGCTGCTAAAGAAGGGATCTCTTTTGAACTCATCAACATGAAACATGAGCATGCAGGTGTTTACTCTGGAGTACAAGAAATAAAAAAGAAGGGGCAGGTGGAAACTACTCAGAGTTACCGAATTATGGTAGATATTCCTGGTATCTAGGGCCAAGTTCTTCATGTCCTATCGTTTACACAAGTAGAATCTTTGGTGTTGTTTCCAGTAAGTACTCAGTAAATGGACAGGATTTGGTTCCAGAAAGTACTTCTTCAAGTCAAACAAACCATTCTCATCAGCAATTAAGACAAATCACTCACCATTTGATTTCCTTTTATTAGAACAATGATCAATCCCTATATCAAACATAATACACTCTGTACATTTCTCTACAACAAACTGAAACTGTGGTTCTTGTTAAGATTTCATGGGATTACATGATAACCACAGCCTGAGTCAGCAGAAAGATCTGGTAAGACTGAACCGATAAGAAATTAGATGGGTGAATTATGCAGAAGACAATTTCTGTAAAAATCCTTCATACACTCTGTAAATTTTGATAGCTTGACAAATAATTTCAAAGATAAGGAGTTTCCCTCTGCTTTTGAATATTTATGGAGTGGAAGAAATACTTGCTTGACACCCAGTGGGGCATCAAGATATGGACACAGCAGCATCATTCCTCTTTCTTTAGCTCTGGGCAAACTCTAGATGTGTAGGACCAACTCCTCCAGCTGTATCAGCCTATGAGCCAGAGAAGAACAGGGGATAGAGGAAAAGGTGCTAGAAATCCCAACCAAAAGCAGATTTCCAGAGCTGTTGGATTGGGATCTTAACATAGTATTTTGCATGAGTACTGACTTCACTTGAAATACAAAGAAAAATGCTGTGTTCAGATATAGCTACACAGAACTTGTCACATTCTCAGCACAGTTTACTTTATGAACACAAAAACTAGCACATTTTGTGCTATACACAAAGAAATGGCAAACAGGTAACCCAAACCCCCAAGTGATATAACCAATGAATCTAATTTAAAGAGCAGTGAATATAATAATAAACTTCTCAGGATTCCAATGTCACCATATCCGACCAGCCATGGTAAAATGCTACTACCTCTGAATTTCAAAACTGAAAGTTAACTAATATGGGCAACAGTATCTAATACTAGGCTGGTACAAAGCCCATTAAAATATACCATCTGTGCAAACGTCTGTCACTGAGCACATTTTAGTTATCAGATAAAAATAATGGGCATGATATGAGAAAACCTAAGAAATAATTAGGAATTAAACCTTGTTTTTATATAGGAATGAACATTTAAAAATAAAGTATCTAAAAATATACATATGTCCATGTTTAGTAAAAGAAAAAGCACAACGATCTTGCACTGTAAATCAGCATCCGTGTGATAAAGCCTCTTCCTAAGCAAGAAGGATTCTTCAATGTCATGGGTAAAAGTCATAGTTGCTGCAAGTGACTGGCAGTGATACAGGTAAGCAAGTGGCAAATAAGATCCCCCACCACAAAGACAACACGATGTCCTGTGCAAAGATAAGACTTTCAATACATGATTTTGAGAGGATTTTTTCCCCTCTGACTTGACCAAGAGTTTGTTCACACAACAGCTAATACAGGGCGAGGCGACAGTCGAGGGGGAGCACAGCAGTCTGATTACATCAGCTGTAAGGGCAAGATCAAGGACTGAAGTTTTAAAACAGCTTTTATTCTTTCAGTAAGGATGCTATAAAACTAAGGTTTTAGTAACTTGACAGTAAAAAATACCACTCCCTTTTTGGTTTTTAAAGCTCAGTGTCTTTATGACTATTTTCACATTTGTAAGTGCCAGAGCATTGAGGTACATTTATCATTATTAGATCATAATCGATTATAATTAATGCTAGTCTGCTCCCATGCTTTGGATGAGTAATTTTTTTCTTTTGAGAGATCTCGGTTCAGCCATGGAGGAGGGTGGCACAATGCATCTCTAAGTACAATGTGGCTTGGCAGATTGGCACACAAGGAAAAACCTGCCATTAACTAAGGAAAACAACAGGCAAAAATGCAACATCAGGGCAGGCACCTCCTCAGCAGCACCTTCCTCCAGCTCAAACATCCTAAAACTGCATAAGAGTGTTGTGAAAACTGCATTAATTGCAGCAGTTGATACTGTAAAAGGTGAAGCAGTCTCAGAAAACCTATTTTCTTTCCACCATCTGTTTTCCAGCTACTCAGCACCCCCAGCAAAGCATCAGGTTGCATAACCCTACTGCACAGATGTCCTCTGGCAGCAGAAGGGCTTCCAGATGCAGTGGCAATAGTGCTGACCCCATGGGCATTTAAAATGGAATCAAGTAACTATTTTACCAATATTCGGTTTCCTTTAGAAATTAATGAAGACCAAGATAAACTCCTCTATCTGCAAAGGAGAGCATGCAGAGATAGCATGACGTTTGCTTCTAAATCTCCTCCCCATCAGCAGAGCAGGGTTTGCTTTCCTGTT
This sequence comes from Eurystomus gularis, assembly GCA_013400335.1. Taxonomy (NCBI): domain Eukaryota; kingdom Metazoa; phylum Chordata; class Aves; order Coraciiformes; family Coraciidae; genus Eurystomus; species Eurystomus gularis. The sequence continues at coordinate 55,654 of VZZY01017940.1, forward strand.
GGGTGACTTCATGCCCTAGCTCACAAGGGGACACAAGTTACCAAAAACTGTAAAAAAAAACCCCATTTCCTACTCTGCTCCAGCCTCACCTTCATGCTATGTCTGCAGGTTGAAGGTGGCTGCAGTTCTGCGCCTGGCTGGGACACCGGGCAGCCAGGCGAGTACAGCCCTGGCAGGGGCACATCCATGAAGAAGGTCCTCAGTAAATGGCTACACAGCTGGGAGGGAAGAACAGCAGAGCTTCTTAATCTTTTTAACCTCATTTCTGTCATCTGCGAGAAGATCAGCACACATTCCCAAAAGTTCTGCCCTTCATCTATTTTTTCTCCAGGCTCACAGTCTGCAAAAAAGCAGGCGAGCTCCTAACTCTCAGCTGACATTTGCATCTGCCCAGATGAAGCAGCTGCCACCCTGCACAACTCTGGGACCTGCCTACTGCCCAGTACCCCTGCCAGAGAAAACCAGCATGAACACAGGCCACCCTGTGGGATGCTGAACTTTGAAGTCCAATGCAATCCTGGTGGGTGCCCCTGTCAAAGATCCCTGCTAGCAACATTCAGCTCATGAGGACGCTGAAGCCAGGAGTAAGAAGAGAGGAAAGTGGGATCTCTCCTTGAGGATACTGGGTTTGGAAATCTGTACCTAGTAATTATTAATAAATGTAACTAAAGCTGCATTTTTTACTTCTATCAGAGAGCAAAAAGAGCTTCTAATTTGGAGCAAGTCTTTGATATTTGCAAAACTGAATATATAAGCAAGGACTTCCAGTCAAGTTTCTCTGACAGAAAACTTCAGCAATTTTCTAATTTGTTTATATTTTTGATGACTTACTGAGGAAAAAATACTGATTAACAGACCCACAGATAAGTGGAGAAATGCTCAGAAAGTAGTAATTTGTAAATGCTATTTTCATGTAACATTTCCTCACTTATCAAGTCTCTCATATTTCCCAATGAATGAGGTAATGTTAAAATTCTCTGCCATCAGAAAATTATTTTCCATATAAGCCACATGCTATCCTTCCGCCTGCCTGTAATGTACTCTGATTGCTAACATCTATTAATTATTTTTACTAGCTCATCCAACGTAAACTTTTTGTTATCCTCTCAAGCCTGTAAGGTCCTTCTGGATGGCATCCCTTCCCTCCAGCATGTCGACCACACCATGAAGCTTGGTGTCCTCCACAAACTTGCTGAGGGTGCACTCAATTCCACTGTCCATGTCACTGACAAAGATGTTGAACACCGCCAGTCCCAGTACTGACCCCTGAGGAGCACCACTCATCACTGGTCTCCACTTTTTCAACTTTTTAGATAACCTGCTCCACATGCAACTAAGAATTTTAAAAGAGGGTCTTGTGCCATTAATATTGTTCTTCATATGTTTAGGACATAAACTTTCAGGCAACTAGAAGAAAAGTCCTGTTGTGTCAGTACTTTCAGTAGGTAGTATACAGGTAGCTCAGGTGATTAAAGGCTTGTCAGCCTGACAGTAATCTCAGAGTAAATAATGAAATAGATGAGACGGACTTGATTAATAAGGAAATAAAGTTGGCTAATATAATTATGCCAATCAACATGGGCCTATACCAAGCAGATTTTGTCAAACTGATTTTTTATGGAGTTTCAATTTGCTAAAAGTAACCATGTGAAATGCTGGGGCCTGAATTGTGGGCCCCAACCTGGAGGTGACATGTGAATGAGTCACAACCTAGCAGAATGTTTTGGTTTTCCTATTGGCTTCATGTTCCAGAGGCAGAACCTGGCCCACCTGTGTCTCTGCCCTCACCCAGGTGGTTGTGGTTAGGGTGGTGGGTGAGGCCAGGATTATATCAACCAGGAGCTGATCAGTTGGAGGAGCTTCCTGTTGGGTGTGGCTTCTGTTGGGGCTGATTGCATCTTGCTGAGCTTTCTTGGTGGTGTCCTTCCATGTGAAGGGCCACTGAGGGAGCCATCTCTGTCTGTTGTGCACAGCAGGCGATGCTGGCACCACAGTGGGCAGTGGAGGAGCTGGGTCCACAGGAACCTATGGCAGGACTGTGTGAAAGAAGACTTCTGAGGGGATGTTGCTGATTTCAGTGTTGGCCTGTATGATCAGGCAACCGATGGCAGCATAAAATGATGATGGCTGAACCAGCGCAATACCAAGATGGTATAACAGACTTCTAAAAGCTACTGTAGAGGTGTTTGCTACATGATGTTTTGCTTTAACCTGAATGATATAAAAACCAACATGACATTAAAAGGATTAAAGCCCAAGTAATTGATCATTCATTAGGGAATGTTCTTGAACTTGTGTTTCAAGTGGGATCCTAAAGCCATTAGTTCTTAGCCCAATTCTTCTTTGCTTTTTGTCACTGATCTGCAAGAAAACATAAAATCATTACTAATAAAGTTAGTGAATGGTACAAAGATTGGAGGAGTGGCTAAATAACGAGGAGACAGAGCCACTGGTACAGAGGGGATTGCTTTGGTTTGGTCTGGGCACCATCACAACTGATTTTAAGATGTCAGCTGTAGATTATTCTGAATCCCAATGTCCAAAAGGCTTTGAAGTCCTGATGAAAATGGGCTACCAAGAACAAATCCTGCTATATTCACAGAGAGAGAAAGGATAGAAAGGGGTGCTATACACAAGAGACTTCAGTTCTGATCCCTGCTCCCAGGCTGTTTGAAAAGTCTGTTCTAAACAAGGATAGGCTGACAAATGCCTGCCTTAAAACTTTAAGTTATCACATGGCTTGGCCAGATTTATATTGATAACCTATGGATGAAATGCTTTTTATCAATACTCTTTCTACTTGCCTTCGAAGCAAGCTATGCTGTTTGTGCATGTGTGTATTTATAGCAAAACTATACTTTAAACGATCTTCAGCAGCTGAAATAATTACCCCCAAATATTATATCACTAGAGAAATCAGTGAACTGGAAAAAAAAATCATTAAAATTTGCTACATAACCTGCAGAAATTGAGCAGAATAACAGATGGCTCACAGTATTCTTTCTCCAATTAATAGCTAAAGAGAAATAGCTTACTTGGGGGAAAATTACACTTTCCATTTAAACTCAGAGTATTTTTAGGCAATAATTTAGGGGAAATTCCAGCAAGCAATCGGCAACTGTTATGACCCTTAATATTTCAGGACTTGAACCTCACAGGGGCTAAATCCTGGCCTGCCTCTAAGGATTACTTCTTTATTTTATGCTAAGTCTTGTTCCTTGTTCCTATTAAAGTCACTCCAAACCCAAAATCATGACATTAAAAAGTGTTGAGGAAAGATACAAATAATATGTGCAGTACAGAATAAATTCACATCTAAATTACAGGCCGGGGAAAAAACAGCTTCTGAAGAAGGCTCATCACATCCACTGCCTTCCCTTTCATATCTATTTTTCTACCTTCACTCCCAGACTATTTACTGTTTAATAACTCATTCAAGGTCTTACTTGAACGCTTTGATGCTTCTCGCTTGAATACTTTCTTTGGAACATACTCCCTGAGCTGTATGCATTACATTTGCTATGAAACATTTTTTCTCCAATATAGTCTCTTAAAAAACCCCAAACTCCCACAATTTTCAGCTAAGTTTTTCAAGACCACTCTTGACTTCAGCAGACCAAAATTTATCAAAATGGTCATTGTGAAGGTGAAAATAAATTCTTATTAAAGTATCTCTGATATATTTCAATTTACGTCACTGAGTTTTATTTTACATTCAGGCTTCTAGATATTCCTTACTTTGCATGACTAAAAACACTCTAAAAACATCCAGCAGAATTGTGCAGTCCTCATGCAAACAAATTTCCCAGTTGAAAAAAAAATGAATTTGATCTGTGGAGTGACAGTAAGATTACAGCCCGGTAATCATTTATTTGTGACTCTGTTAGTGATGTCTTTGTCTTATCAAACTCGACTCCTACTGTGATTAAGGTTTTGTTTCTACTGTTTGCAATGTAAGGAGATTTTATCCACCTTAATTATTCGTAAAGATTTTCACTTTCACCACATTGAATTTCTGAGCATTCAATAGCTGTTTACTTTGTTTCTGATTAATTTCTCAAAGACACTTGAAAATGCCTTTTTCTAAAGATTTTTTTTCCTTTCATTTTTCAATCCCTTCTAGAGAGTGTAAATATTTTTTTTCTATATTGATTTTTGCCCTTTTTTCCTTCAACAAATGCTAATTATTTTACTAGAGTTAACTAAAACTGGCTCATCTATTTTTGTTTAGCAAATTGCTATATTTCTATTATGCTCCAATAATCCTGCCCACCAACATCATTAATGCAAGCAAAGCTACGGGAAAAGTATTCGTTAGTTAAACTGTTATTTTAATTAAAGATAATAGTTTCTGTTGAATCTTTATTCTTCTGTATTCCCTTATGAACTATAACGCTGATTATCCCAAGGTATAAGTAAGAAGTTTAGGCTTGCAAAGTCAAGCATCCCATAGATAGGAAATGTCAAATCTAAGATAGGCAGACACCCAATTTGAGCTTCTGGACACCATTTTAAACAAAATTAATGACAGTCAGTAAACATAACAATACATTAAACATCTAGAAAGAGCAGAATATGTTCAGCAACAGCCCCACATCTAGCTGTACAGATTAGGATGCTATCAAGTATTTCTTATTAAAAAGGTAATTAATCTCACCTAAATTTGCTGTTTGCAGCTTTGCCTCTGAAGTTTGCAGAGACTTGCTCTGCCTGCTTGAGGCTGGTGGGTGACCACAGGCTAGTGAGCCCAACCCTGCCCGCAGGATGCAAGCTGGGGAGAAGCTTGCAACAGGGACTGATGTAGCTCAACCCATTACAAACGTCAGTCTTTAAAGAGTGAAAGCAAGAGTTTGTGTTTCCTCCTGCAGAAGCTTCAGAGATGATCAACAGATGTATGTAGCAAGTTTTACTAGAAGGCCACGCCTAAATGTTGTATTGTGTTAATCAGAACAGAAGAACAAGCTGCATAATTGCAGAAAGAGTTTGTCTGAGTTCTTTGGTGTTTTTTTTTGCCTGTGGCCAATCTTGGATGCAGAAAAAACTACAGAAAGAAAGTGCTTGCACTACACTTTATGACTGAACACCAGTAACCAAGCTGATGTTCTTAGCAGAGTGCTTCTTCAGCTGCAATGGCTGTAAGGAACACATTCAGAACCCTGGATGGACTGAGCTGGGAGTGAACCAAAACGGCATGTGAAACCCTGCTGCCGCACAAGCAGAGCCAGTGGTTCGGTTCACTCCACAACGTGCACAGATGCCAACACAGGAAAACTCTCCAGAAACAAACTCAATGAGAAGCTTTGTGAGGCTGATCCTCTTAATTTTTCAGGGTAAAATTTCAAGCCAAATTACAAATAAACCCCACTTATTTTAGATTTTGACCTGTAAGAAACCTGTAAGAGCAGAGCAGAACTGGAAACCTCACACACCGTTAGATGTCTTGATTTACTCTTTACCTGAGGGCACCACATGGCTCTTAAAATAGAAGATATTAATCCTAAATTCAGTTTGCAGTCTCCTTCTCACAACTTCCTTTTCTACTTTCCAAGTAGAAATCACATGCAAAAATGTAAGACATAAGGCAGGTTATTCGTACATACAGTATATTATCTTCCTAGTCAATGTATATATTTTTTATTCTAGACAGTAGTTTTCCCTCCTGTGATCACTTCAGAAAAGGAGGAATACTCAGTAAATAGTCTGTTAAATGATGTACATATATACTTAAAAAATCATTTTTAGTGGCTTATGAGATTAAACTTTTGAATGTTTACTTTCTCCTTCATCAGTATGAGTGATAACATTTTTAAGGAATATCTGCCTTTTAGCTCAATACTTGTACTTGGCTAAAACTAAAGTTGTCCCAGAAAGGAGATGATACAGAGGATACAACTTAAGTAAAATGAAGTAAAATGTCATGTAAGAGTAAGGTCATTTTGAGTTACACTTCTGTTTGAGATCATTTGGCAGATACACAAGATCTCTTTTTTCTTCACACTAGTTGCTCTATTAGCTAGGCAAATGCATTTTTTAAAAGATCACCTTTACTCTCCTTAACATAGCATTTTGCTAGAAAATTAGATCTCAGACGGAGTATAAAATATTTAGCTACCAGGGGTCACAGATAGAAATATTTGAAGTTTAAGTTCAGCTTCTCGACTAAGTCAAAGGCCCTCACTGCATCAAGAGAATGAAGTGAAGGCTGATTGTTTTTTTCTGATCTGGTTATAAAGTTACAGGTCAGTATGTGTTATATACTATCCAAAAAGTAGCTCCCAGAAATAACTCTGTTTGCAGTCTAAAGCATGTGGAGGAGGATTCATCTGCTCAACTGTAGATTTCAATGGTGATTAGGTCCATCTGAGTTGCTGTCTAGACTTTGTTTAAAGGCAATAACAAAAAGAGGGAATGAAAAACACCAGACACTTCTGAGGTGTCTCAGTAGATATTTATCTCATCTGAAAATAGGACAAAGCAACTTCTCTCTCTTGCTTAGCTATAAAAGAAGCTTCAGATGTAGATGTCTACTTGGAGAGGTCTTAAGACATAAGTTGCCTCACTGTGGTCACATCACCAGTAGGTATTCTCTCCAGCATACTGTGTAATTACTATTATTATTGAGACATAGGTAATTAAAAAACCATTCTCATCTGTGGCATTATTTTTCTGTCAGTCACTTGATAGTAAGTCAGTGCATGCTTCAAGATGAGCATCTTTGTCAGAACATTAACAAAGACCTGATGTAACTAGGTCTGTAATTTAAACAGACTGTTAGAGTACAAAAGAAGTCCTGGGCTTTTCCCAAATTTTAGAGTGCTCAGAATCCTTTCAGTCTAAGCTACTGACTTCTCTAATGCAATTGCAACTTTCTTGAGGTTGACAGAAGTCAAAACCTTTACTTTTAAAATTCCCCAGTAGATTTTCTTTTTCATAATATTTTTTTTCAATATTTGTGAGGAACCCTGAAAGGCAGATTTAAATAGCTCTAGAATGTCTTATCAAATTCCTTTTGGTTATTATTTAACAGATTTCTTCCTCATGATTTATTCTTGCCAGTAGATAAGCTAGAATTCTATCAGCTTTGATACCCTCTTCACAAAATGTGGTTCAGCTAGTTTTATTTGCCACACTCTTCAGTCAGTATACAGTGAGTTTTTCCTTTTCATTTATGTGACCTGAAATGCTTTTGATTCTTGTATTCTTGTGAAGAATCTTCTATCTTTATGTGTGTTTTTAAAGGCCAATAATTATTTTGATCTGATTTTCCTCCTTCTTACATTATCAAAGGTATCATGAGGTAGTTTCCTTGAATTGATACTTTGGACCCTTCTCTTGAGCAATTGTATCTTTAGAAGCATAGCACCATTAAAAATCCAGTTCTTCCTTTATTTTTCTTCCCTTGTGACTTGCAAAAAAAGTTAACAAATCAATATAATACAATAAAATAATATTGTTATTTCCCTTATAGATGTCTGTGCTCTAGAAACATAAAAGGTATCCTGGAATATGACTATTACCAATTCAAACAACATGCAGCCTTTTGTCCAGGACTGATCTGGATGCTTTGTAAATATTTCTGTTTTCTATTGTGCTGTAGAATTAAGGAGAAATAAGAATAATCAAAATAAAATTTGCCTTATTTTCTGCAATTTTTTGAAGGAAAGTGAGAGGGAGAGATAGTGCAAATTCATCCAAGCATTTTATTGATCTACATTGATGAAAAGAAATCAAAATGCAGGGTTATTTTCTTTATTTCTCCTTTTTTTTTTAATTTCTCCTTGCTTTGACCAGAAATTCTACCCTGTTTCTGAGAAATCTTCAACAATGAAATGTCTGCTAAAAATGCCAACAAGCTCCACTGGTGATGTTTTTAGTGCTTTAGGTTTTTTTTCTCTTGGCTGTAAGCACAATATTCTTGACTATCTGTGGATACAGTATTTGCCACATCATGGGGGAAAATAGCACTTATTCAAGATGTTTAATAATCTCATATCTCTTTGCTCCTCTAGCCATTACTTTATAAGAAGCACTCACTATAATAGATATAATTGAATATATGAACTACTAAACATATTATTATTATTTTGCTGAATTTCAAAATCTATTCCATATAAATCTCCTACTTGGTAAACATACAATGTCTAAGTAATTCCCTCTTTTCCCAGATGCTCAAGGTGCAAGCACTTGTGTTCTGTGTTTTGCTACATTTCAAATGTAGTTGATATATTTAAAAAACTAAACTACATTTTCTAGATATTAGTAATTAATCTCTCTTTCACATGACAATTCTGACTTAACATCTTCAAGACATTTATCAACAGCCTGCCACATGCACCTGGCTATTTTGTACTCTTATCAATAATCTTTTTTTACAAAATAATACTAGTAAGTAGATATTGACTTCTGCTGAGATGAGTATCAAGATTTATTGACCTCAGCGTAAATATTTACCAAAGCAACCTGCAGTCAATAATTTCTTCGTGGAACAATAACTCTTGGGTGTTCATGAAAATACGAAGACAATTTGCTGCATGTGCATTAAAGTCTCACTAATCCACACTGCAGTAGGCTGTAAACCTATCCAAAAAGTAGATTTTGAGGCTCTTTCATACCTTCCTTACATAATAGTACAATACTTTTTTCTCCTTTAACTGAAAAGGAACCTCACTGAAGAGGAAAGGATTACGAAAAAGGTAAAGAGATTTCATGAGGGGCTGCTCTGTTCCCATTTCCTCAACAGAACCTTTTCAGAAATAAAGGAAAATTAATATTCTGTTGTTGGACAGAATCACTTTTACCTCCACTCATCCTGTCCATAGCCATGCTTCCAACACAAACACGTAACTCAGGATCTCACATATTTTACTCTTTGGTTTTTGCTTCTCTCTACAATTTCTCTGGTAATCAAAAAAATCTATAAAGTCTTCTAAGAGTTTGAATCCTCCCTTAGGAAAGCTGAAAATTTTCTGCACAATCTTTGAAATAACAGAATTCCTGATTATTTGTGTAATAGAATTTTGAATGAGAGTCACATTGCTGTATCATGCCTGATACCATCTTCCTTCCACCACCAGCCTTTCCACATGAACTACATCAGAAGGAATTGCAAAGAATTTCAAAGAACAGTATTTTTTAATATAGAGCATCCTATAAGATAAATTGCACTTGAGAGGAAAAAATAAATTGCTTTTCCCTCTCATTCAGACAGCCTCTTGATTCAGACAAACACTTCCATGGAGCCCATTATGACCAACAGGAGGGTGCTAATTTGCTCATGCATACAGATGTTCCAGATCTCTGCATTTGGCCATGGCAGTCACTTACTGATTCACTACTGGAACGTTTACAGCCATTAAGTGTAAGCCAGAATATGTATGACAATTTTTAGATAAATTATCTCCTCCTTGGCTAAAACAGCCTCTTCTGAACTGCTTCCATTGTCATCTGAAATACCCTTCTCTGGTACAAACCCTTCAGCTGTCACGATGAACCCAGACTGTCACGATGAACCCAGACTGTCACGATGAACTCTGGACTGTTCACACAGAGCCCGATTATCACTTTGGTCAGCTTTGTGTTACTGCAGCTTTTCTAATTTCAGTTAAGTGCCTCTGGTTTTACACCAGTCTAGGGAAGACTCCAGCCTGTGGTTTGTACTCATCACTAAACCCCAAGCACTCATTTACATCTTTGTTCTTTCAGTCTCTCGAGTCTCCAGACTAAGAGAACAAAACATGTTACCTTTGTTGGCAAAAAGCTGCCTCTTACATCTTGTCATTTACTTTGCTGATTTATATTCAAACCTTCTCATTTATATCATGATGTACAACTGACTTTTCCTCTGCATTTTAAAAGAATTCTATCCACCCACTTCTTTATATTCATCATCTTTGAATCAGTAGGCAAGCCACTGCCTTATTTTGCTTCCAGAAAAGATTATCTATAGAGTCTACTACAGTGTCATTACACACCTTTACCTCTCCCCTTCATCCACCTCCTTGGTACTCCTCCACTTCCATTGCAACCCTCAATGTAAAATGCTTCTTCCCTTTGACTTGGGGAGAGGATGTTTTGATCACCCATCAACTCATGCCTGGGCTTCAAATGCAGTTGAGTATTTTGAGTTGCAGGGATATATGAGGGTGAATGTGTGCAGGTGGGACTGCATGGACATGCATATCTAAGAGAAACTGTATAGGTGAAGAAACAGGAGGATATTACATAGAAACAACCCTTGAGTACAGTCACATTGGAAAATGCAAGTAAGTGCCGAGCTCTAATAAAAACTAACAGGAACAGTAGAGCAAAGCAAAGATATCCGTGTATCCTCTGCAGACTGAGTTGCTTCTGTACACAGAATAACACTTAGATCTATCTGGAATTTGCTAACAGAGATGAGCTGTAGCAAGGATATTAGAAAATATATGACAAACATCATATCTTGGAAGAAATCGAAGGATACGCAAGACAGAAGAATGGAAGACAGCCAGTGGATGCCCACTCATAGGATTTATGCTTTAGGAAGAGAATCAGTGATGCAGTTGGGATCCTGTCCTTTCTGTCAGTTATGGAACTAGTTCCTGTATGTGAGAGGAACAGGGTCCATCGAGACAGTTTTAAGTACAGGGAAAAATGCTCTAAACCAGAACTGTCAAGGGAGAACTAAGAAAGCTAAAGGATGCAGAAAACTTGCCCAGTACCATTGAAAATTTATGGGATGAAGTGTCAGTAAATCAGAATGTACTTCATCAGCTGGGCTTGGACTTTCTAGTGAGTACAAGGAAATGGAGGCCTCCGAGAGAACTTTCAGTATTTCCTTGTAATAGTATCCCAAAACAGGAAGGCAACACTGGTGAGACAGACCAACTGCCACAAGCCCTGTAAGCACAGCTCTGTGTTTAACAAGTATGAAGTTAAAGAAAGATTCATGATATTTAGTAGACAAAAAAAAAAAGAAACTAAAAGTAGTTTCTAAGCAAAAGGGAATAGGGACATATTAGGAAAAATATAGGAACTCATCTAGCCAATGCCTGTACAGTGGAAAAATTGCTAGAAAAGTAAGAATGGTTTTAAGCAGAAGAGAAGATACATCCTTACGGCCAAAGTCCCTCTTCTGTTCAGGAAGCAGATGGCTAAATGGAGGAAGAGTTGAGATACGTGAAAATCAGCTATATAGTTGTTATTTTGTATTGATAAAAAAAATAAAAAAGAAAGGAGAGACATGGGTCAGATTAAACCAATTATACACAATTGGATGCCAGCAAAGAAACTGTCCTTCATTCAAGGGAGAAATCCATGTAATACTTGTCCACTACTGAGGTAGTTGACAGAGGAAAAAAGATGGGATACAGCAGCTTTGGGACCAAGAAACTTTATGGATAAATATTGACCATAAAAAGTACCTGTGATGCCCAAAGGTCCTGGTTCATCACTTTTCCACAGAACAGCCTGACTACAGCACGTGGCTTATGTGCCAGTATTTGCCTCCCTTGGAAAGCAGGGCACTTGTGTCCTGCCACAGTGCAGGTTTAAGGTATAGCCAGGATGTGCACCAAAAGTTAAGAGCTCTTTCTCTGTGTCATTTAAGACATAACCTGCAGGACTTGTTCCAGCACATAGTTCTAAGATGCCTCTCATTAATAACCGGGAATCATTCTCCCAATCTCATTCAGTTTACCTGCGGAGGGGCAGCAAGGGAATGACACCAGAGGACATCAACCCACTCCCCTTCCACCTTGCCATACAGCAATACCCAAGTCAGTGGGGAACTGTGTAACTGAATTTAACCAGACTCTGGGCTTATCTAGAGTTTTGGTTAAGAAAAAATATGGTAAAATTAGATCAAAAGTGGAGGAAACATACCCTACAAAAGATTGGACAGATGACATTTTGAGTTCCCTTCCGAACCAAGTTAGTCTATGAGCCTATGAAAATTAATTTGAAATTGTTCTTATCCATTATTACATATAGATGATAATCTAACTGTGCAGCAGGTTCAACTCAGTGAGATCTAAAAGGGGGTTCTGGCAAGGTGAAGTGGACAGAAAGGATGGAGAAAGGACAGAGGAAACCGTGTTTTCACAGCTGAACCCAGACTGTGGCCTTGTACAGTGACACTCTGGGCTTGGGCAGTGTACCTGCCCCATCTGACTGTTTGCAGAGGGACTATTACACAGTCTGCCTCTCTCAACTCCTATATCTGCAAATGATATCCTAAGGCCAGCTAAAAAAAAGTTTCTGCAAGAACTGAAATATTTAAAATCAATCTGAGATAAACTGACAATTGCTAATCTGGATTTAAAGGACTAAGAGTTGTTCCAAAGCCTGGAAGTTTATTGGAGGTATGGTATCAGCAAAACAAACATTTTCATCAGCGTAAAGAAAGGAGGCTGTGCACTGAACTGCACAGCTCTCCAAACGTTCACAGATGTGTAGAGTCTTGTAGGACTTTATTCCTATTATAGAATTTTTTTTTTAAAAATAGATTATCATTATTATGAAACTCTAGTTTAGGTGAGAGATTGTGCATCAGCAGACTGTGACTTGCCGCTTCCAGAGTTACAAGGAGTCCTGTGGTTGTTCCTGTTGTGGCTTGCTCGTATTTCCTATTATTTTCATACCAGATGGAATAAACTAGTATTGACACAAGAACATGCTGAGTTGAAGCGGATGGCAACTGATCGCAGTGAAAGAGTAATTCTATAGAGGAAAATCATTATACAACCTGCAACAAAACCCTGACAGTGGTGACAGTCATAGACTTTACAGTTTGACCTATAGAGGAGGCAGTTTCTTATCATGACTGAGCATCCACCCCAGCAACATCTCCAACAGGTTCTGGAAACCTGAGGAGTAATTTGATGCATAGTTGGAAAAACTGTACCACTGTGATTGCGCAGCCTCACACAGCACAAGAAAGCAATGTTGATGCCTTGTCAAGAGAGCTGTGTTGGAGTGATAGATTGCAAATGCTGCCCTAAGTAGGAAACCAAAACCTGATTTCTCAAAGGAGCAAGCATACTCAGGAAAAAAAACAAAAAGACTGTCTTCTCTCATCCTGTAATCTGCAGAAAGGGAAGGATTGCTGATTTATCCACTGATGATGAAGTGGGATGGGAAGAACGGATGCCAGAGCAGCTAGGTGCTATCTATGTATAGGGGCTTCAATTTCAGGGCTGCATATGAAACAGAAAAAATACAAGTACAACTTCCTCTCTTCTCACATTATGAATGTATTTCATAGTTTTAAAACCAATGAAAATTTGGGGATTTCTAGAGGGAATTTTATGAGACAACTGCCTCTGATAAAATAAACCAAACAATGGACACTCTGATAGTGAGTTCAAGAGGGTTTTGCAAAGGGCTCTAAGCTGAAACCAATGCTTTGTCTCCATGACCACCATTACCTGTATTAGCTACGTTCAGTTTTTAAGGTGAAGCCACACAGTACCACAGTGTGACAACCACGCCATCCCCTGGCCCTTCGGTCAGACCCAGAAAAGGAATCTTTCACTTCTCTAGAGGCTGAAAGAGAAATAAGCAGGAAGTGAAATTACCTACAGAGGTTTCAGTGGTTTTTTGGGCTGTTTGCATTCACTGGAAGAAATCACCTGGCAGACAGGACCTGTCAGCATATTATTTCCACCTCTCATGGTCTAAATTATTTCTCTGCTTCTGTTCAGCAAATTGTTCATGGTACCACCTTTACAGGCCCAGTGGGCAAAGAAAGAAATAAAGGAAGAGCCTTAATTATGATGTCTGGATTAAACTTTGCAGAAAGTTGCAAAATCAGCCACTGTTTAGCCTTTCAGACATAGGGCAGAGATTGGCTAGCACTAGCCCAGATGAGCTTATCTGCAAGGGTGTACACAGGGATTTGGGCGACCTGGGCAGAAGATCTCTGCTGAGCACTGTTCTAGATGGGGATGTGTGGGATAAGGAAATGAGAAAATGAGAGCTCAGGTAGAGAAGCAGTGAGACATCCTGAAACAAACTCAAGAAAATGACCTACTTTGTCCTGGATTTTTCCCATGTACTCAGATCTGAAGGGCTAGGATTTTTATATTAGTTATTTCCTTTCTTTCTTGGTTCAGAAAAACTGCTCCAGCACATGGAATTTTTTTCTTTTATTTTTACAAAGTCTAAATCTCACTACATCTTGCCCTTGTTAACCCAAGATTTATTAGAAGTCAAAGCAATTTAGTTCTACTTATATTTAAAATTTCTTATATAAAAATATCTTATGTCCATCTGTTTGGGGAAAAAAATCTGAAACATTTAACTTCACAAAAATGCAAGGATCCATTCCTTCCCTGGCATATCTGTGTTCTGTGCCCATCAACAGGTCTTGTTTCTGGATTCCCTTCAAATTAATAAAGAAGAGCATCCTAGAAAAGCAGTGGGAAGGAATTATGCACAGTTATCCACTTGGTTCTTTACTGAGCCATGAGCTGGTCTGTTCATTTTTCAACAAACCTCACCTTTTACCACTGCAATGCTCCGGAATAAATTGAACAAAATCCCTGTTTGCATATCTGCTCTTTAAAGAAGGCCGTATCAACTGAATTCTTCAGCTCCCTAACGGTACATTTTCAGCCATGACAGTCAAGGTGATTTTCTGAGGATGTAATTTCTGGGTTAGCATTTCTAGCTTCTGTCTATTCAGACAGCTAGATCTGGATGGAAACTGTATTCACAATCATGATCAAATCCACTGTGAAATACATATCCACAAACTGAGCAGTTTTATCTTACAGACCAGCATGTACCTTGAGATAGGCATCAGCTCCGATGAATTTCAGCAACCGTGCTCCAGGGAGGATGCAACTAAAACCTCTCTGAAGGGTGATTTGGTGGGAGTAACAACCAGCACACAGAGCACTTTGGAAACAATTACAGTTTCCCAGAAAACACCAGCAAGCATTTGAAGGTTACACAAGTCTTCTCAATGCAAAACAGCAGCAGTCACAAACATCAACTGCCATTTATTTTAAATAGCAATGCAGGTGGTACAGATGGCAGGAGCCTCCCCTGGGGACAGCCCGCACCTGTGAATGCCCCTCGAGCAGCAGCCTCCAGGGCCAGGCAAGCGGAGAGCCGCTGCTCTGTTGTGGTAGGCATGAGGGGAGGCACTGGTGTGGGTTTGCAGACAGGAAAGTAGAGTAACCTAATCCCAGAACCCCACCACAACCCTGAGGGCTCCCAAGACTTGATGCCACCTGACAGGAGTAATCCAAGGAGCCCAGCTTGCAAGCTGCAGGAACATGAATGTGCACACCAGCATGATCTGCTCTCTGTGTTGGTGCCCTGTGTGCACTAACAGGCTCTGTAGCCCCCTCTCCTCCTCCCAGGGGTCTAGCTGCTTTGTTTGAGGTCCACTCTGGCACAGCACAGCAATGTGATCCTGGGTATGACCGCTGCAGAAACAGCTCAACTGTGGGAAAAGGCTATGTTGAGAAGCTAAAGAAGGCTTGGCCCAGGGCTGTGTTTGGGCTTAGATCTCTCTTCTTGGCCTTAGCAGGGATATACTCTAGGCGTGGGAGCACTTGGCCCTGTGCCATGCTGACCCTCGCTGATGGACTTCCCTGCCTGAACTTGGATGTGTCGGAGGGTTGATAAAGGGTGGCTGACCCTGGTTATCCTCACTTCCCTCACTGTATGAATTCTGCTGCTCCAGGTTTCAAATCTACTGTGTCAGCAAGAGAATGTTCAGTTTGTAAGGTATTTCAAAATCTTTATAAATAAATTGTGTTTGACAACTGTATAAATGGAATTAGCAACGTGGCAAACTGCACAATGTCTTCACGGACCACTCTGATGAGCAAAAGAACATCGGCTTTGAGAGGCATCATTTCTGCTTCCAAACATTTTACTCAAACATCAGAGTGCTTGCTCATCCAGAGATGGTAAATTCCGAAGGCCTTTTATGTGCTTTCAGAAAACTGTACCTAATAAAAATCCACAAGATTGCTACAAGTTACCTAAAAATAGCTGTATAGTACCAGGATATGACACCAAAGACACCTACCCTTACCTGAACTCTGAAAAAGTCATTACAAAGATTATGATTTATATAAATACGTGTCCATTCCACATGTCCAATACTTAGTTGGTCCAGGACTTTTAGAATTACATTCAGATTTAAAATAACAAGAGCTCATTATCTAAAACACTCATCAATTTTGTTGTCTTCCAGATTATTCTAATTATTTTTAAAAATTCAAGCATGACTGTGCATATAGTTTTTATACAAAATAACCTAAGTCAAGAATTGTGTATAATTAAGTTATCCCACCCCAGCAGCATAAAGTTAAGCGGCCCTAGCAGCAGAAATTACAGTTGGAATGAAGGTTGGAATGAAGTATTAGCGCGGTGTTTTCCTTTCTAATATTAGACCACATCATATACCTCAAAAGCAGCAATTAAACAAACTGTAGCTTCCTTTATTAGATAAATTATTTTAAGGCTGTCAACAAACGGCTAGCTCTGTGGCAAAAAAGCCCACCAAACCAACAAACCTGCCTTTTAGCTTCTTAGCTGTGGGCTTGGCTAGAAAAACAAATCCTGTTCAAAAACCTTTCTGAGAAAAACAACTACCATTGAATTACTTGTCTGCAGCTGAAAAGCTTTACTCCTACACGTAGGCATGCACCAGAGTCAATCTGGGATACACCCAAAAGCATGTTTATCAGTGCATTTCTCCCTTCTCCCTTCCACCTCCATGGCCTCTAGGGTTGTGTGGCTGTGCTCAGGTGGGCTGCCTTCTGACCAGCAGCCTCCCTATTTCAGTGGCTTGATCTCTGTAATCACAAGCATCTTTGAACAGCAGCTCGATGATGCTATGGCTGATGTCACTCAGTCCTCTTCCAACATTCTGCTTCAGTCATTCCAGGAGCTAAGGTCCAAGATGTTGCTGAGAGTATGCCATAACTTCTCAGGAGCACAGACATTGCTACCCTTTCATGTAGGCATGAATGACACCGCAAGCTGAAACCTGGGCAGAATCAAGGAAGATTACAAAGCCCCGGGGATGCAAGTGAAAAGTACTGGTGCCCAAGTTATCTTTTCTTCCATTTTACCAGTTAGAGGAGAGGGTATAGACAGAAATAGATGTATAATGCAGATCAAATTCTGGCTTCGTGGCTGGTGCCATCATGAGGGTTTTGGCTTTTATGACAATAGGACATTCTTTGATGACTATGACCTGTTAGGGAGAGATGGGATCTACCTGTCTAGGAGAGGAAAGAGATTCTTTGGCAGCAGGCAGGCCAGCGTGGTGAGGTAGGCTTTACACTAAAGGACTCAGAGGCCAGGGTCCAAAGTGGCAAGGCTCACACCATTGCAACCAACTATGGAATAAGCCAGGACAGGCAGAGCAGCAAGAGATGTGCCTTAGCTGCCTCCCAAGATGAGAGTAGAAGACCAATCACCTCAAGTCTGTTCTATTCTAAGTGTATGTATACCAATGCACACAGCCTGGGGAACAAACAGGAGGAACTGGAGCTCTGCGCCCAGTCAGAAAGTTATGGTATCATAGGAATAACTGAAACATGGTGGAACAACTCACATGAGTAGAGGATCACAATGGATAGCTATAGACTGTTTCATAAAGACAGGCAGGGAAGAAGAAGAGTCACTCTATATTAAGGAGAACCTTGAATGAATAGAAGTCAACTATGCTGGCTGTGGAAGCCCTATTGAATGCCTCTGGGTCAAGATCACAGGGATCATCTCCAACCTCCAAACCAAGACAATAAGGCCAAGGAAGCAATTATTGGGTCACTTACGCAAGCTTCAGGTCAATAGAACCTGGCTCTTATGAGTGACTTTAACTACCCAGACATGTGTTGGAAGAACAACAGAGCAGCTCACACATCATCCATCATGTTCCTGGAATGCATAGAGGACTATTTCTTCATACCATGAAGAAGTGCCAACCAGGAATGAGGCACTGCTGGACCTGCTACTCACAAACCAAGAAAACCTGCTTTGTAGTATCTCTGTTAATGACAGCCTTGGCTGCAGTGATGACAAGATCGTGGAATTTAGGATCCTGATGAGCACACTGAGGTTAGTACTAAAACAAAGGGTTTACACTTTATATGAGCAAACTTCAGCTCGCTCAGAGCTCAGTTGGAGGGATTCTGTGGGAAGCTTCCACGGAGGACAAAGGAGCTGGTGAGTGCTGGAAGTTTTTCAAGAATGCTTTCCTGAAAGCACAAACCCAGTTCATCCCCTTTAAAGGTAAGAGAAGTACGTGGAGCAAGAGGCCTCCTTGGCTTAACTGCAAGCTTCTGAGTCTGCTCAAAACCAAAAGAGAAGTGTACCAGAGATGAAAAAGTGGACAAATACCCATTGAGAATTACAAGGGCATTACCAGGGCATGCAGAGATGAAAAGAAAAGGAATTAAAAAGGAAAAGCTCAACTCAAATTGAAACTGGCCAGAGATGTCAAAAACTACAAGAAAGGGTTCTTCAGGTATGTCAACAACAAGCAAAAGAATGAGGAAAATACTGGCCTGCTGTTTAACAGGAGACATGAATTAGTCACCAACAACACTGAAAAGTCAGAGGTTCTCCACACTTTCTTCACTTCTGTCTTTACCAGCACTGTTGGGCCCCAGGCCTTGGGAACAAAAATCCTGGCTGATGCAAACACAAACCCACTGTCCATGACAAATGTCCCCTAAAAATTGGCGGGCCCTGACAATACCCACCTGAGTGTGGGTATAACACTGGCTGACGTCATTGCGAGGCTCTTGCCATAATTTTTGAGAACTCGTAAAGATTGAGGGACATCCCAGAAGACTGTAAGAAGGCTAATGTCAACCCTAACTACAAAAGGGCTTAAGGAGGATCCAGGAAATACAGACCCATCAATCTTACTTCAGTACCTGGGCAAGTTATTGAATGAATCCTCCTGGGGGCCATCGCAAGCCAAATGAAGCATGTGATTGAGAAAAGCCAGCATGGTTCACCAAGAGCAAATAGTGCTTCACAAATCTGATCACCTTCTATGACAAAGTAACCCCCCCAGTTGATGCGGGGCAAGATGTGGACATTGCCTACCTGGATTTCTCCAAGGCTTTTGATATAGTTCCCCACAACCTCCTCCTAGAGAAACTGATGTGTTATGGTCTAGACAAGTGGTGTAGTGTGTGAGGAACTGGCTGACAAGCCACACCCAGAGGGTGGTGGTAAATAGCTCCTTTTAAAACTGGCAACTTGTCACAAGTAGAGTCCCCCAGGGATCGATATTGGTCCCAACACTGTTTAATATCTTCATAAGTGATCTGGAGAATGGCATCAAGTGTACCTTGATGAAGTTTGTTGATGACACTGAACTGCGTGGGGAAGTGGACACTTTGGAAGGGAGAGTCACTCTGCAGGAAAACCTTCATAGGTTGGAAGAGTGGGCTAACAAGAACCTTATGAAGTTCAACAAAGACAAATATACAGTCTTCCACCTGGGAAAACATAATCCAGGAGTGCAGCACAGGCTGGGATCGAGCTGGCAGGAGAGCTGCTCCATGGAAAGAGATCTAGGGGTCCTGGTGGACAAGGTCAGTATGAGTGCACAGTGTGTTGCAGCAGCAAAGAAAGCTAATAGGATGCTCAGTTGCATCAAAAAGGGCATCACCAGCAGAGATGAAGAACTTGTTATCCCACTCTACTCAGCATTTGTCAGGCCACACTGGGAATATTGTGTTCCCTATGCAAAAGAAGATGTGGACAGGCTAGAGAGGGTCCAGAGAAGGGCCAAAAAGATGATCAAAGGGCTGGGAAGCCTACAATATAAGGAAAGGCTGAGAGCACTGGGTTTGCTCAGCCTTGAGAAAAGTAGGCTTAGGGGAGACCTTGTCACCATGTTCCAGTATTTAAACAGCAGCTACAAAGAAGATGGAGACTCCCTTTTTACAAGGAGTCACTTGTAAAAAATGAGGGATAATGGGTACAAGTTACTCCTGAGGAGATTAGGATTGGACACAAAAGGAATATTTTTCTCAGTGAGAACAATCAGCCATTATAATAATCTCCCCAGGGAAGTGGTGGAGTCCCCAATATTGGACACACTTAAGATGCAGCTGGACAGGCTCCTGGGCCACCTTGTCTAGACTGCTTTTGCCAAGAAAGGTGAGACCAGATGGTTCTTGAGGTCCCTTCCAACATGGTATTCTATGATTCTATTATTTCTTGCTCTGTATATGCATTAGACATGAAATCAAACACATCATTTGCACAAGTAGCTTTATAATTTAGAGGTATCAAGGTTAGAGATATCAGACTTTTCTCTGATTAGAGATCATTTAGGCAAACTGGACACCCACAAATTCATGGGCCCCAATGGGATGCACCTACAAGTGCTGAGGGAGCTAGTGGATGTTATTGCTAAGGCACTCTTTATTTTCAAACGGTCATAGAGAACAGAGGACTGGAGGAAAGCTAATGTCACTCCAGTCTTCAAAAAAGGGCAAGAAGGAGGACCCGGGAAAATACAGACCAGTGAGCCTCACCTCCATCCCTGGAAAGGCAGTGGAACAGCTCATTCTGGAGGTCATCTCTAAGCATGTTGAGGAAAAGAGGGCTATCGGGAGTGGTCAGCATGGATTTACCAAGGGCAAATCATGCTTGACTAATCTGATAGCCTTCTATGATGGCATCACTGGCTGGACAGATGAGGGGAGAGTGGTGCATGTTGTCTACCTCGACTTCAGCTAGGCTTTTGAGGCTGTCTCCCAGAACATCCTCACAGGTAAGCTTAGGAAGTGTGGATTAGATTGCAAGGTGGATTGAGAACTGGCTGAACAGCAGAGCTCAGAGGGTTGTGATCACTGGTGCAGAGTCTAGTTGGAGGCCTGTAGCTAGTGGAGTTTCCCAGGGGTTAGTATTGGGTCCACTCTTGTTCAACATATTCATCAATGGCCTGGATGAAGGAATGGAGTGTACCCTCAGCAAGTTTGCTGACGATACAGAACTGGGAGCAGTGGCTGACACAGCAGAAGGCTGTGCTGCCATTCACCAAGACCTAGACAGGCTGGAGAGCTGGGCAGAGGGGAACCTACTGATGCTCAACAAGGCCAAGTGTAGTCCTGCACCTAGGGAGGAATAACCCCGTGCACCAGTATAGGCTAGGGGTTTACCTGCTGGAAAGCAGCTCTGCAGAGAAGGACCTTGGAGTCCTGGTGACAAGTTAACTATGAGCCAGCAGTGGGCTCTTGTGGCCAAGAAGGCCAATGGTATCCTGGGGTGCATTAAGAAGAGTGTGACCAGAAGGTTGAGGGAGGTTCTCCTCCCTCTCTACTCCACCCCAGTGAGGCCTCATCTGGAGTACTGTGCCCAGTTCTGGGCTCCGTAGGTCAAGAGAGACAGGGAAGTACTGAAGAGGGTCCAAAGGAGGGCTATGAAGATGATTAGGGGACCGGAGCATTGTCTCTTACAATGAAAGGCTGAGAGACCTGGGGCTGTTTAGCCTGGAGAAGACTGAGAGGGGATCTTACCAATGCTTGTAAATATCTAAAGAGCAGGTGTCAAGAGGATGGCGACAGACTCTTTTAACTGGTGCCCAGTGATAAAACAAGGGGCAATGGGCACAAACATTAGTTCCATCTGAACATGAGGAAAAATTTCTTTCCTTTGAGGATGACAGCACAGCATGGAACAGGCTGTCCAGAAAGGTTGTGGAGTCTCCTTCTCTGGAGACTTTCAAAACTTCCTGGAAGTGTTCCTGTGTGGCTTGCCCTAGGTGAACCTGCTTTAGCAGGAGGGCTGGACTAGATGATGTTCAGGGGTCCCTTCCAACCCCTACCATTCTGTGATTCTGTGATCATCTGTCCTAGATTTCTGGGAAATCGAAATTTTCCTGTCCGATTCTCTTCTAACTTCCTCTTCCCCAAAGAGTCTGTTCCAAGTTTTCTTCACTGGATTTTTCTGCTTCTGTATCTTTTTTTTTATAATCCATAACGTTGCTGTCATCTCAAATTTATCTTGGTAAATACTTTTGTTTTCAATTCCAAGGCTCCCACCCACCACCATTTACGGCAGAAAAGATGAATTCAGATGAGTAATAAACACACACCACATGTACCTTCTGAGCTGTGTTTTGCAGAAATGTTTATTTGCCACAAAGACTGACACAATATACAGAAAACTCATCAGTTACATTTGAATTATTAATAAAATCAACATCTGTTAAATACAGACCTTCCATACAAGGAAAGCTGGATAGATTTAAAATGTCCCCTTTAATCACTACTCAAATTTAAAATATCTCTATACAGAAATGACAGAAATTAGCTGTATTTGTTAAAAGCAGTAGGGAAGAGTTAAACAAAGAAATCTCTTGTTCACTTTGGCCACTCACTGCCTGACTAGGGCTTATGCTACCTACCACTACTGAGGTTCTCAGGTCAAGGGATAAAATAGGCAATCATGTAAATGACTGCAGTACAGACCTTTTCTCCCATCTGCCTGCAAACAGAGAAAAAGAGAAATCAAGTTAAAAGCAATCACTGTTATTTCAGCCATCTAATTTATCTGGAGCTTCTCACATCTCACCATGGTTTCAGTGATCTTACCTACTTCAAATATAGTCTCCAGAAAAAAGCAGGGAGTGAAATAAGCTCCAAGGATTGCCAATGAGCACAGGAAGTTGCATTGTCCTTTCATAAGTGAGCCTTGATGAAGATGTTAGTTTGTAAGTAGCGTGACATTCCAAGAGAAAAATAAAGCTACAAGGCTTTTAAAACACTTTCTGCAGCTCAAAAAAAAAACCCATAAATGCCTATCATTACCCTACACCATCTTGCAACAGAAATAGATTCAAATTGTTTCAACATAAAAAGATGCAAATAATTAAAAAGAGAAAAGAACAGTTACAAGCAGGGAAGTGCAAAGTTGCAGCATTTACCACAGAAATGTACACATTAATAAACTGGCACATTCTGGGTTGTTATGGTCACATATATGACATTCAAAAGTCCCTGTTCAGACTTTGTCTCATAGACTTAGACGTTGGTTGGCCAAAGAGTAAGAAGCAAACAGGCCTATGGTCTAGAGAAGACAGAAAAGGGCAAGAGAAAAGTGAAGGTTTGAGGATGCAACACTCCTCATCAACAGACAGCAGCAGCTCATCTGCAAAGCCAGGGCAAGCACCCCTTGCCTGTGTGTTCTCAGCAGCCCATAGCAGAAGATGCAGCGCAGGCTAATAGCAGAGATAGTCTCTAAGACAGCTAGATCAAAAAACTGGTCAAAGATTTCAACAACAAAGTAAATGTTCTGCAATAGACTGTGGCCAAGAGTGACTGCAGGACACTGGAAAGCTGAACTCGGTTAAGCATTGGCAGTTTTGCAGTTGGTGAGGTCTCCATCCCTGAAGGTGTTCAAGGCCAGGTTGGATAGGGCCTTGAGCAACCTGGTCTAGTGGGAGGTGTCCCTGCTGTGGCAGGGGGGTTGGAACTAGATGATCTTTGAGGTCTCTTCCAACCCAAATTATTCTATGGTTCTAGGATTACCTTAAATGTGATACTTCCCTCGAGAAGCAAAGACTCACAATGGTTATGTTCAGCAGAAGAGCTGGATTTAGGGTTCTCTACACACTGATGAAGTCAGATCCTTTAACTTTTTACTGCAGCCACAATTTCCCTTGATAAATATTGAATAAGAGTGGGACAAAGAGGAAATCACTGGTTTGCCCAGGCACCCCTGAGGAGACCTTGTAACCTTGCCTAACTTGCAAAGAGAATCTCTCTTTGCACACGGAGGCCCACCGACAGGCTGTTGGATCTGTAACAGCACAGCGAAGAAGCTTGCAAAAGCAAACTTCTGTGAATCACTTCTGCAACACCGTTATTGCTGTTATACCTCATCCTTTTTAAGTCAATACAAATGGCTTAGAGGTCTGCTGCTGTAAGTTTTTACAGGAAGTTAAAAATAATCCTATGCATAAGGTTCGTGATTAAGGCACCATCCTTGGGCTATATCGCAGATTATCTGCCTGCTACATAAGTGTACAATCTCCTCCTTGAAACCCTCCTTAGACTCATTTCTACAGACACATTGAAGAAACAGTCAAGCAACAATGATGAAATAAAGAAACCATTAAAATATTTTTAAAACAGACACTCTTGGAAATACACTCTATCTCTCTCCCTTATTTGTCACCTGATGACTTAAATATTGGGGGTAAGTACTGTCCATACAGTGCCTGGCATATTGCTGGCGTTACGGAAACAGAATAAATTAATGAGCCAGGTTAGCTTTTATAATACTGCCTCATGTTAAACCTCCACGGGTCTGCAGGGTGCAACCCAACTGGTTGGCCACTAGTCAGCAGAATTTATTAACTGCATTAAGAACTTCAGGACTTGCCTTCACAGGACAGAAAATGTTGTGCTATAGTTACCAGTTCGGTGGCATCAAAGTTAGCCACATATGTGGGCCACGTAATCAGGCCAGCATTCATAGGAACATCAAATTAATCACATTTTCAAATGGCCTGGGAATGGCAGAGCATTCCAATTAAATTTCCTTTATCAGGATTCAGCCAAACAGAATGATCTGAACTGCTAAGGATTGTTAGGCTCCTGTACATGTTTTAAAGCCTCCATCTGGTCTATTTATCAAGCACATGTAGTAATAAGAAATTAACAAAATAGAAGAATTCCTAAAAACATAGTCACTCACGCACTGAAGGGTAGCTGACACCTTAGAGCTCCTCAGAGCCAGCCTCCGTTCATCTATTATGTCAGCAAACTCATTACAGTGTTTTTTATCTGGAATATAACAGATATTAATGTAAATGGGAAACCATTGACTGAAACCAAGAAGACTATCTAAACAAGTTAGAGTAATAAGGACTGAATTAATTACTGAACAACATAAGCTAAACATACTAATAATATGGATGTGACCTTATGACACATTCACAGCCACAAAAGGACAAAGGATAAAACATTCCTCTTTTATAGTCAATCTGACTACATTGCTATCTATGTTATGACACGGAAAAGCTTCCAAAACGGCTAAAGGCTGTAGCTCTTAGTCATCCAATTACAGGTAATGTTAGTCTCTCTCCGTGATCAAGGAAATTAATTTTCAGTATGGAAAGTATGCACATTACAAACTTTTTTCCCTTCAGAAGCTGACAGTAATGAAATTTTAGACAGACAAAATATGGGTTATAGCAAGCTTTCATTATTATCCTCACACAGAAAAAAGGCAATGCAATACACCCCACTAAGACACCGAGAAGTACTTTGAATTCTTACAGAGGCCAAGAAGGACAGATATTAAATATTCTAGTGGAAGGTGCCCCTGCCCATAGCAGGGGGGCTGGAATTAGATAAACTTTAAGGTCCCTTCCAACCCAAACCATTCTATGATTCTAAATCTGGAAAAAGTGCATGGGAATGCATGACCTTTAATAAGGACTCACTCATTTATTGATGAGAACTAGTACTAAAGAGCTTCCTGAAAGTTACAAGGAAGGGGGGAAAAGGATCCAAACACAATTAAAGAACAACCATTGACAAAAAGCGTTTTGCCTTTTTCGTTTATTTATTTAGCCTATTTATTCCCTCTGTAAGGGGCAAACACAGCAATAGCCTCTTAAAACCTGGTTCCATTGAGCTGCACAGCAGGAAACTGCATGCAAGAAAATTTCTCCCTTCCCAATTTATGGGTGAGTGACAGGCAGGATTGCTGCCTGCCTGCAATGCAGGGGCAGGAGCATGGCCAGAGGCAGCACAGCGAGGGGCAGAGGTCTGCTGGGGACCCTGTCCCACGGTGCTGGGCTCAGCTGCCCCAGCAGCACACACACACACAGTGTCCCAGTAAATGACACCTTAGGGACTCCTGTGTGCTGCTGTGAGGGACTCTGTTTTGCAGGCAAAAGGGGAAGGAACAGTTTACGCTGACTTTTGGCACTGCAGGATGGTCTTGTGTGTGTGCTGTTATCCTGGATAGAGAACAGCTTTTCTACAAAACATAAAAGATACCCAATCCTCACTGTAATGCACCCAAAACCTTCCTGAAGTTTTTCACAAAAGGGAGAGACACCCTGGGTCAGCCAACATTGTGACTGTCAGGGCATCCTCCTGGACAGGGATGAAGTTCTAAGATTTAGGTACCTAGGCTTTCCAATTCCAGGGAAAGATTTGATAGCGAGTATTCAGCATCTCAGACCATGGGCTACTCTGAAGTATTCCCCTTGGTAATTCCTGCCCTAGATGGGAGATGCCTTTCTGATTACCTTCAGTTTTGCTGGAACTGGCACAGTGCTACGTGTGGCTTTGATTATTGCAAATCAGCATTTTCTAGTGAAAAAAACCATAAAAATTTCCAATCAGCTATATGGATTATCTTGGAATTACACCATGATGTTAGCTCAGAAAACAGACGGTTTTTCCCAAGATGTTTCCTCTAATGTATTTGGAAATGTCTTTGCATACATTACTTCTGAACCAATCTTGTCATTAAATCCTACAAACAGGCGCTGGAAATGTCTCCTTACTGCTATTCATCACTGGATAAAGCAATTGCAAACCTTTTACAATGTGAACTCATAGTGGCCAAAGCCAGAATGTGAGCGATTCATGTAAATCAACAGCTACCAGCCATATCATTATGGATTAGGGATGTTAGACACAGTATTACTAGCAAGAGTCTAGGAAATGCACAAAAGCTGAAAAGCGTTACTTCTTACTGAGTCTCTCACCAAATGGCAGGACAGATGCCCTAAGAAATTGTCTACTCAAGCAGATAGGACACTACAGTGCACCATTAACGGGAAGGTCTGTATGGCTGTGTAACACCTATTTTGAAGTCCAGAGGAATGCAGCATGCATTACTTAGTTGTGTTACATGGTAATTAGCAGGGCTGGAGACCAGAGACCATAATCAGTTAGGAGGTTAGATGTGCTTTGTCACAACACTGCTTACTCTCAGCAAATTGCTTCAAGCTGTCAGTGCCATTTGCAAGTGCTCTGTTACTGACTACAGTGAAGTCAGGTAGCCATGAGCCTCTTCAGGTTCTTTTTAAAAAAAGTCATCTTTTTCTTTAAACAGGTTTCTAAAATTTAACAGGAAGAAAATAATATGCATGTCCTAACATAAATATACTGTGGCCTTTTTTGCATGACCTTTCATCACTTCAGGGATTTGCAGGAAATGAGTATATTAGAAACAGAGTCAGGAAAAACAATCAATTTTAATTTGGAAATCAGGTCTTCCTTAGAAGACAGCATTTTATGCAACACTTTTAAGTGCTGCTAACTGAAGAAAAACTCTTACTCACTGAACAGTTAAGACATTTTTATAAAATACGAGCAATTAATGTTGGACTTATTCTTTGGCATCTCAGCGGGACAGACCTCACAGCCAGGTAGCTCATGACCATGGCAGAGAGAGGAATGAGGATAGTGACAGTGGTGAGATCATCACCACTGAAAGTAGGGTGAATCAGATACATGGGCAGGATGAGTGAGTGGCTTGGTACCAGGGTGACGACTGGAGAATTTTGGCAGCTGAATAAGGTGCAGAAAAAGGCTGCGTTTTCAGGATATGTCGAACTATAAGAGGAGAAGAGTTTGTTTTGAGTGCTATGGCAGTACAGGAGCTCCCAGCATCCCTCCATCTATGAAGACTTTGGTTTGAATTCCCCTCTCCTGGTGGGAAGTACACATTAATGGAAAAAACTATCCCACGTGTATGTTCATACTGCGAACAACAATCAGACGTTGCAGTACTTACCCTAGACAGTTACCTCACATAGTAACAGAACTACACCAAGTTCTGTGCAGTCTGATCCTTGCTGCTTCTTGTCAGGAAGAACATACTGCTTTTAGCAGCCAAGCCAGGCCAGGCACCTTGACTTCATACTTCAGGCTTGAGTGAAGCCCTGAAGGGCTGCTGAGTCATGTTCCCCTGAGAAGAAGGGATGGAGAAGAGCAGAAATGGGAAACAGACCTCTGACTTTGCAGACAGTACAGTAGCTGTTCCTCCCTTCTTCCTACAAAATGAGAGAGCAGAAGCCATAGGTACATTCTGAAGTCAATGAGCTTTGGGTTTTCTTGTCAGAAGTGCAGCATGTGCTGCACCATGGAGTATCTTCTTCCTAACCCACCTCATCTGTTGACTAGCTTCAAAGCTTATCAAAATAATCTTAAGATGACAAGCTACTTATATAGCTTCCTTTGTCACCTCCAGGTCTTAGGGATGGAAATTCTGGCTCATCTCCCTGCAAGCACACCCATCCTCTGTGTTCTTACAGTCCTTTGCTCCCAGGTTCTTGTGCAGGGTGTGTTTGCTGCCTTACACCCTCTCAGCTATGTGGCAGCAAAGTGTACTAGATTCACCCTGTCCCTACCCCATCTTCCAGTACTTCTGTAACAAGTACTTCCTTACAGCCTGCTGCCTATGGTAGGAAAGGTAGGTTGGCTTTTTCTTTCTTTAATTCAAACCTGAATTCATTTAGGGAAGCCCTGTGGGTCACCTTAACCAGAAGGTCAGACTAGGTGTTCAAAACTGTCTCCTTTGTCCTTATAGTTTGTGAAAAATCAATGAAGATGGGAATTTCCAGATGAAAGAAAAGGCCCTTCACTCCCCAGACCAGCCTCTAGCACACAGACAGGCACAAGACCAGTGCCCAATGTCTTAGCCACGAAAAGGTACTTCTCCCTTCTTGCTGTAATCTTGTGCCATTCTCCAGGCTCTTACTCTGAGCTAATATAAGGTCCTCTGGCATTGCAGGTAGATAGTACACTGCCTTTTTAGTCCCAGTGCATCAGACTCCTACAGACCACTTTACACAGAGGTCCCTGACTCCCTGCATGCACAGGAGAGGTTTCACAGTAACAGGCTTTTCACTACGGAGTTTTACTGTAAGGTTATCATCACCTGCACCACAGCACTGACCTTAGACAAACCTGGGATTCATCTCCATTTACAAGTCATGGAAGGAGAATGATGGAAAAGGTCATTCAATACTAAATAATATCTCATTGATAATACAGCACTGAAGTTTTGGTTAATCTAGACCCTATTTTCATGTCAGGGTCACTGGCTGTGTTCTAGCTAATACAGTGTCAGTCTTCCCAGGTTCAAGCAGTTCTAACTCTGCACGGCGCTCCATTTAGAAGAATATTTGGCAGCCACAGCAGGGGTAATCTAGTTATTAAGAGACTAGAGCTATAGGCTATGGACTTGGACATGTCACATCTTTTCCAGGCAACCTTGACCCAGTCTCAGAAAACCAGCATCTTCAGACTTACTCTTGAGTCTAAACTGTTGGTGTAAGTTTCTCTGAACCTCAATTTTCTCCTCATTAAGTAGCAGCAGGGCTGCCCTTCTCCCGCTGAGGTTAAGAGGCTTAGCTCATGGAGGTTTGCAAACTACTCCAGCACTCTCAGAAAAGAGACAAAAGCAGAGGTGAGAAACATTTGTCTTCCTGAGGCTCAAACAGGCTTTAAGCAGGTTACATATTAACCTCTTGTTCTCCAACAATATGTCCCAAGGAAACCCAACCAATGTGGTGTGATCCACATGAAATGAAGCTACAGGTTACATCCAAACACAGCCCAACTAGCACAACATGATTTACTACGCACTTTCAGAAATGTTAACTATCACGCTTCTACAGCAAACCTAGATAGTAAGTGATCTGCACAGGTGCCTTAAGAAGAAACTGTAAGATGTGCTCAAAGCCACAAGTAGTTTTACAGAGTATCAAAACTGCGATTCTAAACTAGGAAATCCTGACTTTTACCTCATTGTTTGATCTGAGAGTAGGTTGCCTCACACTTGGAGCTGAAACTCCACATGCAAGTGATTTCTCATTCCTACTCAAATAGCTTTAGCTATTTTTAGGTCAGGTGAGTAGAATAAATATCATTAAGGATTTTTCAGGCATTTTTAGAATTGCTTCCTAAGTAAAAAAAGAGATCATTTTCACAAAAATATATTCTCTAGTCATCCATCCATAAAGGCACTCAGACCTTTTGATATTGTAATAATCAAATAATGAAAAAACTAGTGAGTTAACCAGGTTAGGAAAGCTGATACTGTACATTTAGGCAGCTATTCAGTATAAAATCTTTCACCAGGCATGAGTACAGTAGAGCAGAGATGGACTGGACACAGAGCCAAGCTGTGCCATAATGACTCAGGGAAAGAGACCAAGCAATTAGAAATGAGGACCATGAAGCAAGATGATATTAAATTACCACTAATATCTCTCAGCAAAGTTTAGTAGAACAGTCTTTAAAAACATGTGAGCTCAGTCCATGGACATTAGCCCAAAGAGCCCTCCAAAGACTGCTTTCGGGCAGCAGAGCTTAGCTGGGACTGGAGCATGAGACTGTGCTCCCAGCTCTCTGGGGCACCATGCTTAAGCCATCTCTATTCTCTCTGCCACTGCTTCCTTTCCTGCCTTGCCTGTTCCAAACATAGAGCTTTTTAGGACACAGTGATCTCTTCATACCTCCTTCTGCACAGGGCTCAGCACAACAGGGCTCAGATCCCAGCCAGGCACCTTCTGTGCTGCATACCATGGGTATCCCACAAAGGGAACAGTACAGCTGTGTCCACACAGCAGCATACTCTAAGTATTTACCCCAAAATCACCCAGGAACTACTCCACCATGCAACCAACATCACAGGCCTGCTTTTCCTCTATGCACATGTTCCTACCGCCTTATCTGAATGTTTGATACCATCTGTATTTTTGCTTCATCCAGGCTATCTCAACAACCCCCCCATCCCCCCCCCACCCGGCACAACTGAAAATTTGCCAGCATGTTGTGCTGGTTCAGCTATCATCATTTCATGCTGCCATCAGTTGCCTGATCATACAGGCCAAGGCTGGACTCAGCAACACCCCCTCAGAAGTCTTCTTTCACACAGTCCTGCCATAGGTTCCTGTGGAACCAGCTCCTCTGCTGCCCACATCATCTGCTGCCCACATCATCTTGCTCATGGCATAGACAGAAGGACTCTTCGCTGGGTTAAAAACTGGCTGGCTGGCCGAGCCCAGAGGGTGGTGGTGAACGGAGTGAAATCCAGTTGGCGACCGGTCACAAGCGGGGTCCCTAAAGGCTCAGTTTTGGGACCAGTCTTGTTTAATATCTTCATCAATGACCTGGACGAGGGAATTGAATGCACCCTCAGTAAATTTGCAGACGACACAAAATTAAGCACAAGTGTCGATCTGCTTGAGGGTAGGAAGGCTCTGCAGCGGGATCTGGACAGGCTGGAGCGATGGGCTGAGGTCAATTGTATGAGGTTTAACAAAGCCAAGTGCCGGGTCATGCACTTTGGTCACAACAACCCCCAGCAACGCTACAGGCTTGGGGAGGAGTGGCTGGAGAGCTGCCTGGCAGAAAAGGATCTGGGGGTGCTGGTGGACAGCCAGCTGAACATGAGCCAGCAGTGTGCCCAGGTGGCCAAGAAGGCCAACGGCATCCTGGCCTGTATCAGAAACGGTGTGACCAGCAGGAGTAGGGAGGTGATTGTGCCCCTGTACTCGGCACTCGTAAGACCGCACCTTGAGTACTGTGTCCAGTTTTGGTCACCACAGTACAAGAAGGACATTGAGGTGCTGGAGCGGGTACAGAGAAGGGCAACGAAGCTGGTGAAAGGGCTGGAGAGCATGCCCTATGAAGAGCGATTGAAGGAACTGGGTTTGTTTAGTCTAGAGAAGAGGAGACTGAGAGGAGACCTCATTGCCCTCTACAACTACCTAAAAGGAGGTTGTAGCGAGGCTGGTGTTGGTCTCTTCTCTCAAATTAGTAATGATAGGACGAGGGGAAATGGCCTCAAGTTGCGTCAGGGGAGGTTCAGATTAGATATTAGGAAGAAATTCTTCACTGAGAGGGTAGTTAGGCACTGGAATGGACTGCCCAGAGAGGTGGTGGAGTCACCATCCCTGGAGGTGTTTAAGGAACGAATAGATGCAGTGCTTGAGGATATGGTGTAGTGGTTAGAGAGGATTTGGTGTAGTGGTGTAGCGGTTAGAGTGATGCTAGGAGAAGGTTGGACTTGATGACCCTGGAGGTCCTTTCCAACCATATAAATTCTGTGATTCTGTGCTGGACACAATGGACAGACATGGCCCCCTCAGTGGCCCTTCACATGGAAGGACACCACCCAGAGAGCTCAGTAAGGTGCAACCAACCCCAACAGAAGCCACACCCAACAGGAAGCTCCTCTAATTAATCAGCTCCTGGTTAATATAGCCCTGGCCTCATCCACCACCCCAACCACAACCACCTGGGTGAGGGCAGAACCACAAAGACACAGGTGGGCCAGGTTCTGCCTCTGGAATATGAAGCCAATAAGAAAACCAAAACATTCTGCTAGGTTGTGACACATTCACAGGTCACCTCCAGGTTGGGGCCCACAAGTCAGGCCCCAGCACTTCACAGCATAACATCCTCTTCTGCTCAGCTGATTGTAAGAAATAAAATTCAGGCTGTAACTTGCCTACAGCTCTAGGAGGAGTGCACGGCAAATGCAAGCCTATGACTGAAAGCTTCCCTGACCTCCACCATCTCCAAAGGGAACATTTTACATCTCTCCTTCCCCTTAGGAAACATTATTTATCCTGACAGGCAGTAAGTTCCCATAACTGATGCTGAATTCTGCAAGACCTGCCCTCTCGGGCGTTTGCCACAAATCCTTTTGGCCAATTGGTACAACAAAGTCAAAAGAGAAAAGAGACTTTTGGGGGAGTTTTGTTTGGAGAAATAAAAATGGCATGAGAGATCTAGGGAACACAAGAGAAGTTCAGGGAGGAAGCAAGACACAAGATGCTGTCCTCTCTGCCTCTCTGACACAGCTGCTTAGGCTGGAATGGGTAACGCTGTTGTTTCCAGCTCCCAAAACACCAGCGTTGGAGCCAGGTGGCTGCTGTAACACATCCGACAAGAACAGAGCAGCCCAGGGGCTTGCTCATGCTGCAGGTTGCACCTGCTCTGCTGTCAGCCAACATTAGCTGTCTGCAATGAGTAAAAGGCAACACTAGGACAATGGAGACAGGCTATGGAGGCAGGAGGAGTTAGTAATTAGTGTTCTGACTGCAGTTTCCCTTGCAGTATGACTGTGAGTACCCAATCTGCTTCTCAGAAACCAGGAGGAGCCACTGCTCTGACGAGCTCCCGAGTCTGAGTTCTAGCAAAATTGGCCAGTTATCAAAAGAGGGAACACAAACCCCTTGGTCACTCTACAAGACACATATGTATTTCTAGATATACTGATCTTGATAGTTCAATTAACTGAGACTTAAGCCCCATGCCTAAGAATGCCCATTCACAATGGCAAAGCAGCAAAATCAGTATGGTTAAGTATGACACATCAGCAAATACTGGGATTACTTCAGGAAATGGGGAGCTCCAGTTGACACCAAAAATAGTCTTCCTAGGAATCATAAAGAAGCAAAGGCACAGCACTATCTTCACCCCTCTCGTTAACTTGAAGCTCAAATGTTCACGCTTCAAAGAACTGTTCAACATCTTCTGTATTTTTGCCCCTTTCATAAAAATAGAACACAGCTTTCCATCTTTGGGCACACTCACAAAAGACTTCTAGTCTTGAAACTATACAGCTGTTCCATCACTTCATCCGCTGAACCTCCTTCAACATATACCAGTGTGAAGAGTAATCCCCAGCAAATGCTGGCTGTAGCAAGGGATTTTCTGCTCCACTACTTCTGAACGTCTCCAAGCAAACATTGGACAAATTGCACAAGAAAGGGGTCAGTGTCATCGTGAATATTTCATCTAGACAGCACAACAAAATCCAGCTTAGAGAATAGAAAGGGAGAAAAATCACTTATCAATTATTCTTTGACTCAATACCACTCGTTCTTCAATAAAACACTGCAGACTGATTTCTCTTGCAATCAGGAGGAGGAAAAAAACCTCCACTCTTGGCAAACTATTTTTGGAAACCGAAAATCTCATTCTGCTGGTTTTTTTCTTAATTCCTGCTTAGAGGAATTTTAGGACAAGGATGTAAGCCTTGCATCTTATTAGAAATTATACAATTAAGATTTTAAAAACCTGCAAGAACTGATTTTTTGTACAAAACTTTTGCTTTTAAGAAAATCATTTCATAGCCAAATTTATCTCTCCTAGGTAGTTATTTTTCCAATTTCCAACACTCCTCTACATGCTAGTACTTAACTGTCATAAATTTTCTTGTAGACACACTTACGCTTTCTGCCATTTTTCTGTCCTTCACATAAAACCTTATTTTTTTTAATGGCATCATCATCCAGCCCTGTCATTTTACCTACATTTCCAAATTTTCTCCCACTAACTGCTTTTCCTACTTAGGTTAAAAACTACTCTTCCCCCCTAAAAAAGTACATTCAGTATTGTTTACCACTGAGGCTCAAGCTGCAGTTTCTAGGGTAATTGTCATTTCTTCCTCAGTGTTGCTCCCTCTCAGCATTTCACCAAGTATCTGAGATATTTTGTGATTTATCAGAGACATTTTTTGAAGGACTGTGAGTACACAAGAATGTCATGTTAACCTTTGGATTTGTAGACCAAACTCTAGAAATGAGAATCTGAAAGTATATGACACCAAATGACAATTAATCTTTACCAAATGTATTTGGGTTTTGTGATGTTGTATTTTTATGCAGACTCTTGATACTAGAGAATCTTGACTCATGACTACTTATGGTTAGTTTACAATCAGATTTAAGAATTTAAGTATCATCAAGGGTTGCATCTGAGTTCACGTAGTTTCCAATTCTGCTTCCTGCTATGTAACACATCTTCAGCTCTCATGACTGCAGTGTGCTCCACTCCCACTTCTGACCTCTCATCCTCACTGCATCATTCCTACCACCTCCAAGGGACTGTGAGGACGATAGCTGCATTTCAGACATCAAGTTGCTGAAGCTACGGTCCTCCACTCCTTTCAAACTCAACCATTTGCAGAACCACTGGCCCTCTAAAAGGCTATACCTGAATCGTACCAGTTTGATTAGACCCAGACAACAACAGAGCAGAAGAAGAGGCTGGATTCTATTTTGTGCTCTGCTACTTATGTACCAAGAATGGGCAGACAGCAAAGTGTTTTTGTCCTCAGTTGCTGAGACTGAAAAAGCTGGGAGAGTGACAACCATGCCTGTCCTTATGTACAAAATATTCTTAAATGTTTGAAAGCCACTCTATAAATGCTAAATATGTATTATCAGATACTGCTCCTACTTTAGGGCACTTTTTCATTCATAGACATTATGCACAAAACATTTGCTAAATCAGCCGCAACTATATTTTTTAAATCATAGAATATCTGTAGAAGATGAACTCAATAGCAATCTCCTGGAAAGGGAAAAAAATGATCCTGACTCTGGCAGCAAACACTCACTGCATCTCATTACAGTTTCTAGCAGAGTAAAGGAACAAATATTAGCATGCTTGGGCTCCATACAGCAAAACTCTATGGCCTGTCTTATCTAGCAAAGCTGGCTAATGGGCCTGTCCGGCCTTGATGCCTGTAGACCTGTAAATTCATTTTAGTAAGAGAAAAAGTCTCCCAAAGCACGTTCAAGATTCAAACCAGGTTGCTAATGGTCAGGCACTCCTTTGACTGGTACTTCATGTTGGAATATGCCATGGCTCACAGAAAGATCAAATAATCTCTGTTAAAAGTACCTGCAAAGGTGCAATTAATACACAACAATAAGAATACTAGGTGGGACTAAAGGTTCATCTAGCCTGCAATGACATTCCGAACAGCAGACAATATCAGACACTTAGAAGCAAGACGAATATCAAGTGTTCTTCCCCCATCACACCCTCCTTACTCCTACCCATCTGCCCCCCAGAGGGTTAATCAGTGACTAACAAGAAGAGCAGTAAGTTCAATAGCCATCACTGGATCTCTTCTCTCTTAATTGTCTAATCCTTTTCTGACGAAACCTGTGCTTCTGCTTTCCACATCCTCTGGTGTCCAACAGGGGCTGTCACTTTGTATCCCCACACCAGCATCACAGCACTGTGCTCTGCACCTTGCAGGGACGAGGAGAAGGACCAGCTTGGTTCCTGATGGTGGTACTCCCATACCAGCTTTCTGCATCCTACAGTAAAAGCAGGAGACTGGATGTGCTCTGCAGCATGTCCAAACCACAATGCGGGACAATTTTTCTGCTGTTCTGTTCTCTGGCCTAGAACCCAACCAACAAAGACCAGAATATTGCACTGAATAGCTGAGGGGAAGGGCTGACAGAAAGCTTTAACAGTTGCAATAAACTTCAGGGGATGGGTACAAGCTGAGTTAATGTGCAGCCCTCCATCAGGAAAGGCACTTCCCCATGCACCTCTTTGCGTAGCTCCTGCAGAGTTCTCCTCCCCTTGTCACTTGTCACCAACCATGCTTGCCTGACCTGAGCTAGATGCTACAGTCATCCCTGTTACTCCTTGCACAAGAGTGCTTACCCTGTAGAGTGACTGTAGCTGCGTGAACTGGGGGAGATCCCTGTAACGCCCTCATGAGCTCCTCTGGGCATGAACACTTTATTCTCATGCACTTTAGGCCATAAATTGGAGATGACAGCAAAGTAATCAGGAGAGTATCATGCTGTGCCTCTTAATTCTCCTGGGCCTCCACTGATTACATAGGAGAAATCCAAGCTGACATGGAATTAAATCACTTCCCTCACGCTGGACTAGCCAAAGCTGTTCCTTAAATGACAGATTGTTAACAGCTCCCTTAATGACATCATCCAATATGTCATAAAATTTGCTGCCAGCACAATGGATTTTTTTTTTCCCCAGCCAGAAGCATTCTCTGGCTGTGGAGCAGAAGCTTCATCGACAAAATGTGGCTCAAGAAATAACCTATAAAGGGTTCTCAATGCGTAAGGTACGTACCACCCAAAAAACTTACTGAAGAATAAAATTATCCTTCTTGGCACTGCTTTCCTGGAGCAGTGCCCCACATCACATTTTTCTAAGTGTTTGCCATTGAAATTATCCATCCACCACTTCTGCAGGTAGAACTGAAACTCACGGCTCAGGAATAGCATCCAGATCTCTGCCAGATTACTACCCTTGGGTGAAAACTGTTATCTTCTTACTGCTTTTGCACTTTTCAGAAGAAAACTCTTCCCAAATGGGTATTACCATTAGAGACAAAACAGATAGACTTGTACAACAGCAAGGATTATTTACCTGGATTTTCACTCTTATCCCTTTACTTCCAGGCTCACACCAGTTTTCCTGTCAGAACCACAAGTGACAATCAAAGCATACAGAGTATGAACAGCCTTTGAGAATTTTTAAGAGACAATTTGCAGGCTTTTCTCTATTCTTGAGACACCAGGAATCTAGCTCGCAGCAATGCACCACAAATGACTACTCATTTGCTTTTAAAATGTTACAGTGGAACCCACTTAGGCAGCCATCAATCATGACTGCACGAAGGGTTCTTAATTACCCATTCCTGTAGTTCTGTGCTACCTGCATTTTCTTGTGAGCATGCTTTATGTGAGAATTAGCTCAGTTGCACAGACTGTTTTCAAAAAGGGTAAATATATTTCTAAGAAAAATATTTCTGTAAGTGGAGCCAATAGTGAAGAAGGAGAAACTCTTCCTTTATTGAGACTTAAACTAAATTCTGATTTATAGTGCAGAGCACTAAAAGTCTCCAAGATTTAGTTCTTATGATCAAGGTGAGGTTGCTCCTCTCTACTCAGTCACAGAAAATCAGTGCTGGCTGCTAAGTCACTCTGTAAAGACATCCTCTTCTCCACGTATGCCATCTTTCCTGCATACCACCATATATCCACTCAAAGTGGACATACGAACAAGTAGAACGCATACGGGAAGAAGGAAAAAGTGAAATGCTAAATCTTGTGGGAACTCAGCTGCATGTTCCCAGGATGTGGCTTGAGTATCTTTGGTAATTCTTTGGGTATCCACTGTACTTCTGTTCCCTGCAGCAAGTCTTGCCAACAGAAAACCTTACTGCAAGCCAGTATGCTGGGGATGCTGAAAACCAGTGGTCTGAACAATCTGTCACTCATGTAAGTTCAAAAGACAATCACTGTGGTGGTACTTGCTGGCACCACGAGTAAATGAGCCATGAGCTATATATTTGGATATGCTGCAATTTTTCTCTGAAAGAAAAAGCAAGTCAAAAAGGAAGTGTTATACTCTGCTGAATGCTGAAGTGACCAAATAAATAGGATGAGCTAAACCTTGCTTATCTGTCAGTCATTCCTCTCTGCATGACAGCAGTCCTTTCAAGTCTGCCCATGATGATCACGGCCTCAGTACTTGCTTGGGTTCCTGAACTGAGGCATTTCAAGCCATGTCAGCATCAAGCTTATGCTATCCAGTCATTTCAGTCTTGTCATCCAAGGGAAAACCCTGGTTTGGCCAAATGAGTTACATCACATGTACTTCCTGTGCACAGAATAAAAAGCTAAAATAATCCCCCATTAATTTTGTTCTCAAATTCAAATGGCACTGCCACGATTGCAAAGTGACAGATGTCAAAACCAAGCTGAGTACCTCATTAATGCAGAGATAAACACACAGAATATGTTGTTTGGAACAACTACCCAGTGTGTTTATATATGTATCCCACTATTTATTGTCCTACAGACGGTTGCTCACAGTGATGTACTCCACAAATACGTTTAATTTTGCTTTTTCCTACTCTAAGTAATTCCCATTTTTCCTTGTTTACACTGACTACTATTAAGATGGCCTAGAGATCTCTGAGTTTTTCTAAGGGTGAGGGGTCATGTTGCACGAAGAAGACGCAGAATCCACATGCAATCAGTTCTTTGCAGTAATAACAGCCCATGCCTGTAGAGCATTTTTAAGGAATTATCTCACTCTCACTTTAGAACCAGGAAAACTCAGAAAGGTGAAATGGCTTGCCCAAGGTCACACAGCAGGTTCTGTTCAGTACATAGCTACTATCGTTGCAAATTGTGTACCTCATCAACCTCATGCTACTCACACTACTCAAATAAAATTCAAACAGTAATTATGTTTTTTACTGCAATTTGCACAGCAGTCCAGGCTGGAGGTCACAATCAAGGTTCAGCCTATGTTGGTCTCTGTTCAAACATCAAATCGAATCCAGTCCCTGCTCCATGGGGCTTGCAGGAGGGACATAATTCTGTGGGCACACAAAACGCCACCGAAAGGGAGGGAAGGAGAGAAGGGAAGGACATAATGCAGTAACCTGACTGCAAGGTTTCACATTGTTTTGGCTACCTGTGAAGTTTGGAAGCTTATTATCACTTAGATGGGTAAGAAATATAAGCACATTACTGACAGCCACCTGTCTAGCTACTTGGGTAGCAGTTTATCTTCATAATCTTAATTACACAAACACTTTCCCTCCTATGGTCTTTGATTACATTGACAGACAACAATCGGATCTTACTCTTCGCTCTTTGGGAGACTGCCTCATGCTGCACTAACCCCAGACTTACATTATACTTTCTAAAGAGTGATACTATACTTAATTTTACAGCTCCCTCTCTAATGGGCTACTAGTGCAATTCTTGTTGTAGACCTTTTTATACAATTTGTGCTTATGCATTTTACAGCACATGACAATTTGGTATACTAGCTATAAGCTAATGAAATCAATTCACTTATGCTCACTTTTACTAAGCTCTGCAGTAGCACAGTGTGTATTAACTCCCATGCTACCGTCTGTCACTGCATCCTAATGCGGCTCCATGCCAGCAGTATGGTATGCACCAAATGACCACATAGCCATTCCTTTTTAAAAGACTTAACTGGGTATAAAATTGATTGCACAAGGCTCACTTTATGTTTACATCATAAAGACAAATTTACTCTTCTTGAGGAGTCACACTGTGTTTCATCTGATGGTACAGCAGGATATTGAACGTTACCAGTGCGCAGTGAGACTTCGATATAATGTCATACAATGTAAGAATTAATAGCTCCTCTAATACTGAATGGCATAGACACAATGGGATTATTTGCAAGAGTAAGACTGCTCAGTACCAAGTTAGGATTGCTGAACGGTCCTTAGAAGTTAACCCCTTAGTTTTCTGGTATGGATCTGCTACCCCATTATTTATGATAATGCATGTATTTGTATAAATAATGAAAAAGGGTATATAGGAAATATTTGATTGACATCCATGACCTCAGATGAGTGGGTATTTTTTCTGGATTTCAATTAAGCCAAGCACTTAAAACACGTTTCCAACCTGTCAAAGCATGTGCTTAAAACCTTTGCTCAGCAAAGTATTTGTTCTGTTGGAGCAAGTGGCCAGCTTTTCACTGACACTAACAGATTCTAGATCAGCACAATAATACTATAATGTAATCTAGAAGAGCTTGAGAAACCACATTTTAAATACATTATTTCACAGAACAAAAGAATGAGCATTCATTTACTATGACTTCCCTTGTTCCTATTCTTAATTGGCTAAAGCCACATACAATTTAATGACCTATCACCACGTCTGTTGAGGATACAGCACCAAAAACTAAGGCATTGCAGAAGTTACATAAGAAATACTAATTCAATTTCACTTAAGACTATTGAATTTTTTCAGAAAATGTTAGGTATGCATTACTACCTGCATTTATTCCTCTCTGACATCACTGAAGCTCAGCAGAACTGAGGTATTTGCTTAAATGATTAGAATCTGACTTTCAGTACTACGATAAATGGAAAAAATAAATAATAACAGCTTTGTTTAGCAACTGTCAATACCTATTTAAGCAGCTTTTTATACACTAGCCGCTAATCTTAAACTTCAGGTAATTCAAACTCCTTTATCATATTTCTGATACTTGC
The DNA here is from genome assembly GCA_013400335.1 of Eurystomus gularis. Taxonomy (NCBI): domain Eukaryota; kingdom Metazoa; phylum Chordata; class Aves; order Coraciiformes; family Coraciidae; genus Eurystomus; species Eurystomus gularis. The sequence goes on from VZZY01017940.1 coordinate 96,469, forward strand.
ATTGATGACACTGCAAAAGCACATTAAACAGGAACTATGACACCTAAACTCAATTCTATAAAACCAAGACACAGGCAAGCCTAGTTTACTAAAATCCAATGTATGAAAGCATAGCCTATACCTACATTAGCAAGTTGGTCAATGCAACAGAGTGGATCTAAAAAGTGAAACAGCGCTTTGGACCCAATATCCCCAACACGCGTTTCAGAGGCACAGCCTTGTTTTGGTCTGGTGGAAGGCACACGTATTAGTGGTAGAAGTGAATCAGGTATATTCCTGGAGGACATCTGGTTCAGTTTATTTAGAAAGCAACCCAGGCTGCATATCCCAAGACTGCTCCACAATGCAAATCAAATTGCAGTAAGCTGGGACAACTGGAATATTAACTTTGAAAATCCACCCCTGACCAAAACTAAAACACTCTTACAGCCAGCCTTATGGATGGTCTCCTTGCAGACCACTAGCAAAAGCAGGCAGCTTTAGGTGGCTGCAAAAGCACTCGGTCAGCCCCACAATCTGTGAAGGTTTATCCAGATAACAGAACAGCCGTGCCATCCATGCATGGTGGATCCATAAGAACAGCTCATATTCAGGACTAATTACGTGTCCGAGACCAGGCTGGCTTCATAACCACAGAGGTTAGGATTCAGCTCCAGATTGTGAAACCTAAGTGAAAGTGTTTTACAGGCGAGTTAAGAGTAGAAGCTAGGGCTTGATTCACTTGCAGCACTCTGTGTCTAATGCCACTTGACCTGTTCTACCACTGGTGAGACATCTGTGCAGATGACAGAGAGCCTGTAGCAGATCTATGTTCTTCTGGAAAAGCAGTCAGAGGTCAGAAGGAATCCCTGCGGCATTTTAAGCACTGACACCTGGCTGCAGGCAACTTCTTGAAGGCTTGGCCTCCACAGATGGATGTCATATCCTAAGATACTGAACACTCCTGGATTCATTGCAGAAACACTTGACTGGCCTTGCCAGAGCCAGGTTAGGTCTGCCCAGACCGATGGTGCCACCACCCTACTGCAGTCTGACAGGCTAAGCCAGATGTGTGCAGTCAAGTATTTCATTGCACGTTCTCTGGCACATCCCTGTTCTATTTATGCGCACCCATCACCTGATGCAGTGTAAAGTAACATGGAGCTGTCTGTAGAAGTGTGCTTTGCATTTGGTTCAGGCTTGATTTGGGAAAATGCAGCCCCAGGGAATAAAAAAAATTACACCTCCTGGGAAGAGAAAAAAATGCAGTTAAAGTTCCCAGACAACCTCCCTTTTGCCTCAGCACAATTCCTCCAACATACAATTAAAACTAAATGAAATGTTGTATGTTTAAAGCTCAGCTATTAGATATACCACCTTAGGTTCATAACAGAAACTCTCTGAATTCAGTAAGGCTAAATTTAAACCCAGATACTTGTATCTGCAGATCTGTCCCTAAGGGTGTAAAACCCCAAACAGATATTTTTAAGTATTCATACTGCATCCAATAGTTTTTGTAGCAATGCACAAGATCAAAAGTGTTTCATTTGAAGCTCAGACTGTGCCTTATATACAGTTGTTTGATGCACTGAATGTTTGTTTATCCCACTGATGAAGTGCTCCCTCCTCTCTCCCGCTCTCAAGCTGCCCCAGGTGGCAGGAAAGGTGTCAGCAAGGACAGGACAGGGAATGCTGCCTTGGTCCGCTTCCCATCCTGAATGAGCAAAACACTTGGAATTTTAGAATATTTTAAAGATTTATTTTTCAAGTACTTTCACTTTTAAATGCCAGTATTTAGCTGACATAAATCAAATTTTCTTCAATGAAATTAAATATCCCAGTCACATGACAACGCTAAATGCAAAGGGAAAACGTGAAGTACATTATTGCAGCAGCTGTTGTTGATACTGGTTTACAGTTCTGCCGGGAATTTAAGGAAAACTTTCGCTTATTTGGTCAGAATGTCAGGCAGAAATGGAGCCCCACTTGAGAGATCTACAGATCTTCGTCACTGCCTGGTTTTAACCTTAGAAGGCGTGAGATAGGAGTGATACTGTTTAAAAAACAGAACAAATGAGAGCAGAATAGAAAAGAGCATTCACCTAGATGAATTAGTTCTGAGAAATGAGAAAGAGAGGAACAAGGCATGCTGTTACTAACACCACATTCTGAAATCTCTTTCAGACACTCATCTGTTCCCAGTGTACAGCTCACTATTTCACCAAATCTCCTCCCTTTAGAAAGCTGTTGCAGAACCTTGCTTCTCTAATAGTTAGAAACCCTCTTTTAATTTCCAGGCTGAAGTGATTTATATCCAGATAATAGCCATTTGTTCTTGTCCCACTGTTAGCCACAAGTTTAAAAGCATTAGTTTTCACTCTACGGTCCGTGGACTCAGGAGAGGTTCATCAACTACTGAGATTTTAAAAGTGTCATAAAGCAAAGTAGGCCTAACAGGCTGTAATTTTCTCTAACAATGCCGCAGGGCATGTAGCATCATCTTTGGAAAAAAGTTTAAGAAATCAAATCAAATCAAAGCGAAAATCACTGGCTTAAACAGTTCTTTTCCCTTCCTCTTGTTTTTTAGCCCTTCCATGTGTTTTTAGACAGCAGTCATGGACATCTTACCAGCCTTCCTCTTCCTACACTAAACTAACCAAGCTTCCCTAGTTCTCTCCTTGCAAGAAATGTCACCCGTCACTGGTTTTCCTTTCTGCAGCTATTGCTGCCTCAGAATTGGACATCAGTGCCCAGAATCCCACACGAAATATCACAGTGCATCACGCAATGATGTCAACATTGCCCTACTGCCCTAAATCAGCTGGAAATACTTGTCAGGATCACATACACCCTCTTGTCAGCCGCATTACATTGACATCCCATTGCCATCCTTTGGTGAACAGATATATGCAGGTCCTCTCTTCACTCACTGTTACCTGTCCTCAGCTGCGTGGCCTTTCATTCTGCACCAGCAAGTTCAGCCACCACTATTGCCTTGCTCTTCAAGGTTTACAAACAGTGAAGTGTCAGCTTGGAAGTGACTGTTGGTGAGCCAGCTAATGATGCCATACTAACTGATGAATCTGATCAAATACAAATGCCTGACATGAACAAAATGCCAGTGATTGTGGCTGGTAAGCAATCAGCATGTTTGGGTTATTTTGGGCTATATTTTTCTAGTATAATGACCATGAACTACAATTTCAAGCTTTTTATTTTACTGATGTTCTAACATAACTTCATCAGTAATACGAAGGCTAAATACTAAAACACAGCAACCAAGTAATCATTAACTTTCTTTAGAGGAACATAAAGCTACAAGGATGAATAATTTTATTTTCATGGAAAGTCTAACACTTCTCTCATGGAATTAATCTTAAGGCTTGAATTAACTCTTCGTAAAGCTACACCAAGTGCCTCTCAAGTAAAGACTCAATGCATAACAGGTTTATCGTGTTCAAAGATGTACTAGCCAAGCTGAAAATACCTGGGGAAAATCCCATTTTGAAACATGCAGTCCACATCACAGAGAAAATTCACTTATGATTTTTATGCTCTCTCCCACTATCTAGCTGAAAAACTTTTTTGTGGCTTGTTTTACATTTTTGATTGCTTCTTCCTCTTGCCAAAGTTTACAAACATCTTTCTTTTAAAAGGTCATTACTAAGTCTAGTTTCAAGGCTAACTACACTACATGCAAATTCTTCATCTACAGAGTTTTTATTGTTAAACTAAGAAAATCAGAAAATAGTACTATGGCACTGAGTTGCAGTTTTAAGTTGGTTTAAATTAAAGGACTAAATCCTATGTCACCTTAATCTTCCTGCACAGATAATTCTTGAGCTCCTCATTTTGAGACTTTACCACATATGGGTTATGTCTACAGGGATAAATTAAGCAGTGCCAGGGAGCATGCCCAGGCATTGAAACTCAACTGCCTACGCTATTAAACTGTTACAAATGTCCCACAGCATGTGTCACAGGACTGTTTTTAGTCTGTTCCAACTGACAATCTTCCAAAATATTGCCAGGGCACAGTTTGCAAGATAGGACATGCCAGGAATGGTTCCCAATAGGCAGTATGAGCCTGGCAATCCAGTTTTAGAAGGCAAAAAATGAAATAGTATGGACATTGGCCAGTGGGCCAGCTGATTCTGCACCAGAGGGTGGTTCTGGACATGTTTAATTTGCAGGTACAGACATAGCCACTGCATCCCTCTGTTGGGCCCTGGCAAGCTGAGAGATCAACGTGATAGGAAATGTCTGAGCCTAACTTTGTTAATCTCCAAGAAGCACAGGATCATTTATGTCAGTGTTTCATGCTTACATGCTGTCATCAGCATGTTGCAAAACAACCCTCTCCAAGACTCCTCTTGCCCACAACAAGAGACTCCATATTACAGAGAGCTGAGGAGCATTAGCTTTTTCTGCAGCCACTCCAGAAGCCTGCTACTGCAGAGGAAGAGGCAGGAGGTCAGCTGGGAGGAAAATACACTGCTGTTAGCCCGCCCTCTTCCTCTTCTTCCTAAAATCTTCCCTGATCTTAGGAGAACTTGTCTTGTTTTATTAACACTTCCACTGCACACAAAGTTCATCATGACACATGAAGTGTTGTGGTGTGGAGGCTGCAGAGGTACAGTCCAGCATGGCAGTACAAGACACATTCTGGCCAGGTTAATTGAATGAGATCACTCACCTTATTCAATGAACTTCTACAAGTCCGGCACATGACTTTTGACTTCTAGCAGTAAACAAAAGAACCTCCCAGGGTTTCAGAAGCAGCATTTTCTAAACCTCTCAACTCAGAATATTTGTCTTTGACCTTGCAAATTCAGCATATCTAGCTTTCCTCTCTATAAACTTTTACTTTCTAAAAGATAGCCAGAAAAATAAGAAAAGTGGAATGAGTGAACTCATAACTCTTCGTAATAATTTATTTCAAACCGTTTATTCGGTAGCTCTCTCCTTTCGATGCAGTCTCAATTACTTGATTGAATAATATTCTCTGAAATAGCACATGATGTGCTTGTATCAAAGAGGCCCTCCACAGAAGCCATCAGCTACCTTTTAAAATCAATGAAATTCATAAATTTGCATCTGCCTTCTCAAAGAGAAAATAAAGGAACCTTCTCCCCTGGTACATATGACCTTCTCATTCTAAGGCCAGCTTGTTTCAAGTCTTCTGCATCTCTGAATGCCAACGTGAAGATGGATAATATCTTTCTTGGAACAGATAGATCTTGAAGTCTATTATATTCCCCTTCTTAAGGATTCTAGCCATAATTCTCTCTCAGTAATTGGGATTTGCACACTGTTCCACACAGCAATGCATATTCTAGCTATTCACCGTGTCATGCTGCCACTGCATTTTTAACAATGCTGATAGCAACCGATGTTATCAAATTCTGCAGACTTTTCAGGCTCTAGCCTTGCTCATGTCTTTTTTTCATTTCACTATTTCTGAACAAAAATGTTTTTATTTTTTCCTTTGTGATGCCTGACTACTGTGACCCTGCCATTCCTCACAGCTGGATCTTGTTAGTTTTCAAATATTGAGTCCACACTGTCTGATCACACCACAGATTTTCTGTTCTGATATGTTTGCTGTCTTTATGTTTGCAAGATCAAAGCTAATGCTGTTTATACCACACTGCTAAAAAGGTTCACTTCTCAAAAGGTAAAATAACCTTATTGTTTGAAAACTAGCCTTCTTTGTTCTGTGCCTTCTACTGCTAATATCCATGTTTCTTCTCTTGCTTGCTTCATTTTCCCATATAGCAATTTTCTTCATTAAACTTTTAGAAGGAATGTTTGAAAGAACTCAGCAGCAGCCATATCGTATGCCAGTGAAGCCCCTTCAGGTACAACAAAGTAGAGCTGTGCCAACACCACCCGTTTTCCATAACCTCATTCCCGTTTCTCTTTCCCAACGGTATTCATGTTCTCAGGTCCCCACATTTCAATAGGTGATAGTCTCCTCTTTTAAATTCTCTCCCAGCTTCCTTTTATATCTTACTACTCTGTTATCTTAGCGTGTTTCAAACAGTGGACCACAGCCCACAGGACATTAATAAATTGCAACTGGGAGAGTTATAAGAAGATGAAATTTTTATTACACTCTAACACAAAAGACAATATCTCTTCTCCATTCCCAAAACACTTTTACCCTTCAAAATCAAGTTTTGCTATCAAAATCTCAAATGACTCATACAAATAAATGATATACAATTCTTACATGACACATTTTAGCTAGGTTCCCTCTGGGATCAAGACCAATGTGGCTGTGTGATTTTGCGCCTGCTGACCATTTTCAACCAAATTTGACCGATGCTACAAGCCCCCAAGATACTAAACTTCTGAAAGTGTTGTGAAAAAGCTGGCTCCTGGCCAGCGCAGAAAGGATCCCAAATGCCCACCAGTGGAAAGACAGGGATAGTTTATTCTTTAACAAATGTAGGCAGCAACTTGAGGACAGCAACACACAAATAGCTTTCTGCCAGGTATAACACATGCTGTGTTCTTGTCAACTACAAAGATGAAGAGCCTGTGAGGAGTCAGAGAATTTAGCTACTGAAGGCAAGAGATGATGGGATGCAGGAGAGAACTTTTGATATTATGGGCACAAGGTATTTGGGGAAAGAAATGACTTGGTGAAGTGTTGGGGCCTGAGTTGTGGGCCCCAAGTTGGAACTGACATATGAATGAGTCACAACTTGGCAGAATGTTTTGGTTTTTTCTATTGGCTTCATGTTCCAGAGGCAGAACCTGGCCCACCTGTGTCTCTGCCCTCACCCAGGTGCTTGTGGTTGGGGTGGTGGGTGAGGCCAGGATTATATCAACCAGGAGCTGATCAGTTAGAGGAGCTTCCTGTTGGGTGTGGCTCCTATTGGGGCTGGCCACATCTTGCTGAGCTCTCTTGGTGGTGTCCTTCCATGTGAAGGGCCACTGAGGGAGCCATGTCTGTCCACTGCGTCCAGCAGGCGATGCTGGCACCACAGGAACCTATGGCAGGATTGTTTGAAAGACTTGCAAGGGGATGTCGCTGAGTTCACTGTTGGCCTGTGTGATCAGGCAACTGATGGCAGCATAAAATGATGATGGCTGAACTGGCACAAAAATTGGAAAGGGAACAACTGGGCACAGCATTCCTCCCTCTTTCCACTGTTCACAGGATACACCTTTTACCTTCATTTTATAGCCAAAGCATGAAATACATAAAAATATTTACTTCAAAGTAATGAGACCAAAAGGGCTGCCTAATCCCATCACTGATTTCATCCACAACTTCCTAATAAAACCTTCAGTTTTTCCATCTTTCCAAGCTACCCAGCTAACCCTCTGACACACATTATGACATGAGCACTTCCCAAGCCAGCATGGCAATACTCATCACAGCCAGTGTGACAGCAGCCGACTGGAGGTTACCATGGGGCACTCCCAGCCCAAGGATCACAGAAGCCCTAGGGACCTCTGTGAAGCCTAGAGCTGAACAGACAGAAAATCATACTGGAAGCATGATTTCTCCTCTGGAAAAAAGAGGCATATGCACCAGGCCCATTTGAATTAGGAGATGCCCTTATAAGCCTGATAAGACAGTCTGTCTGCTGGCAAGCAGAGCACTCAGCTCTTTCCCTGCTTGCTGCCCGCTCCAGCATCCCATTTCCCCAGGATATGGAGGCAATCCCCACTTTACCATAGTCAGAGCTCTCAGTATCCCTGATTTTTCAGAATTTTCTACTCAAAGGTCCAACACCCACTACTGCTCACAGACCACTAAGTAACTTCAGTCACCTCACCCTGTGAGTGGGGTGGCGGGTATTAATGCTCATATTAAAGTCAGCATCAATGCCAAAACTCAGTTCAAAAACCCGCTCAATGTTCCTGAACTTGCCTTCCTCTCCCTTTGGTCTCCCATGTATGCACCTCTCACTTTACAGCACGGGTACATGGTGGGAACAAAAGCTGGCAGCAGTGTTGGTTAAGGTCCTTTGCTTCTGATGAGTTACACCACGCCCCTTAAAAAGAGGCATCCAATCTTATGTAAAGACTTTAAGTGAAGAAGAAACCACTGTAAAGATAATAAACTAATGAAACTTAACAGGCAACAAATGTATATATGTCATGGCTACCGCAAATTTATGTAACTTCAGCTTCCAAACACAGCATTTGTCAAGTTAAGGAGCAGTGCATGACTTCAACTCTCCCCCATAGGTCCTCGTACACCATAATCTGTCAATTTTTAATCTTCTTTTGAATAGCAAGAAAATTCATCCCTTTACCTCTTTTTCTTTCATTTATTTAAACTAGTCCTGAAATCCTTTCTACTTTATACTTGAAAGGGAGTCTTGGCAGATGTTTGACCTGGACAGACCGGGCACAAGAACCACATTTAGGGATCACACTGGACTTCTTTAGTGCAGCGCTGCAATGAGAGCTCACATGCAGATGCCCATCTACCACAACCTCTAATTTCTCTTTTAAGTAACGGTTTTCCATAACACATAATTTCCATAATTCTCCCATCAGTAGGATGCCTCCTACATTTTGACCCCCAGAAGTCTTACACTGCATTTGGTGTACTAAAATACAGGTTGTTGAAGCAAGTCTGGGTTATTATGATATCCAGATCACTCTATGGGATAAGCTATCCTTACGACAATTTATTAAACAAATAACTATAATTTATTAAACAATTTTTGTGCCACCTGCAAAGTTCAGCAGCCATAAATGAATATTACTCTCCTGACTAATTGTTAAGGATACTGAGGCTACAACCAAGATCCTTGTCTGACTCTACCAGACATCCTGCTCAAACACTGGCACAAGACTTGGTTTTTTTCTAGCCTTCTGGAATTTAGCCCTATACCAAGACCTGACAAACAGCAGTAACAAAGGCTCAGAGACCATCAAGGTCAAGCCTTTTAAGACTCTTATATAAAAGTCACCTGGTCCTGCAGACTGATTTCAAGTATAAAGGCAAACAACAACACAGCTGCAGTGAAGAATTTCACCTTTTCAGTCTGAAACAATTCCCTGTTTTAATTGAACTTTTAACTGTGGCAGGTAGTAACCTCTCTCTTATGGCTACTTTGGCTTCAAAGAACTGGCAGTTGAGTAATATGAAAGCAGTTTTAAAAACTGGTTTAAAACAGGTCCAGGGAAAACCTGGGGAGACCCAGAAAGACTGACACCTGCACCACATAAATCAGTAAGAACTATGAAAGACAACTGAGTATGTTGGCATGTGCACAAACATGTCATATATGTGTGATGAAAGGAAGTGAGTAAGGGAGGACCAATACACCTACTTTAAGACATTCTTCACAAAACTACTAGAGTTCTTCAAAGAGGTAAAAAATAATATGTACCATGGACATTTTGTTAAATGAAGTCCACTTGGGTTTCCAAGAGACATTTAATAAATCTGTCATTCATAAGTCTTAAAAAACCTAAACTCCCAGAGGATAAAAATAAATGTCCTTGCAAGGATAAATAATTAGAAACAGATGGTAGGAGAATACTGTCAATTTTCCAGGCAGAGAGAGGTCAATGATGGAGTCCTGCAGGGATCTGTGCTGGAACGTGGGAGCTGCTCACTTATTTATAAATGAGCTGGAAAACAGGGTAAATGGTGAGGTGACAAACTTCACTGCTGATATTCATCCAGGGTAGCTAAGATAAGGGCTGACTATGAAGAAAGACTTTACAATACTGAGTGACTAGGCAAGGAAAAGGCAAATTAAAGTCAATGTAGATAAACAAATATGAAGTTATGTCTTTGAGGGGAAAAACCCCAACTACACAAAATGACGTGCTCCATGTGACTATTATCGCTTCAGGACTGAGATCTTGGGGTTATAATAGGTAGCTCTGTGAAAAAATCAGCCCACTGTTCACTAACAATGAAAAAGTGAGTATTATAAATTACTAGGAAAGGAACAAAGAATGAAAGAGAGAATATTATTATGCCACTGCATAAATGGCTGGTTTGTCTGTCTTGAATATTGCATGTAGTTCTGGTCCCACCACCTCTAAAAGGATAGAGCAGACTGGAAGTGGCTGCAGGCAGGGATGATCACAGGCATGGTACAACATAACAACTGAGGAATGACTAAGACACCAAAGATTCATCAGGTCTTGAAAACATGTAACCGAGAGCATACAGCAAAGCTGTAATCAGGACCAGCACAGGGAACGTGTCTGAGGGTCCTCCGTTCACAGCCTCTTCCAATACATGCACTGGGGGCATCAAATGAAATGGGCAAGTACAAGGTTTAAAACATAAAAAACCCTACTGAGTCTTCACATACCACATATTAAGCTGTGGAACTCCTTGATCTGGGGCACTGTAGATGCTAAAAGTTTACACAGGTTCAGAAAGTGACCAAAGTCATAAAAAAGAAATTCCAGCAAGAGCTTTTAAATGCCAAGACTTATCTCAGGACATCCCTGAACACAAGTGCTGGAGGACAGAAAGTACCAAGGGCAAAGCAAGCTTTTTCTGCTCTGATGCCTCTGTGGGCTCATACTACAGCCCACTGTTGAAGATCACTACACTAGATGGGCCTGTGGTGTGACAAAGTACAGAGGTTCTATGTTGTTTTGTTCAACTGTCCTCTTATTGTGGGCATGGGCTTAAGCATCTCCTGAAAAACATCTATATTGGTTTCATCCTATTTGTCCATGGGACACTTCCCATGCCTTTCTTTTGCTTTACTTTTCTCTTTCCTGTAACTTGCACCATTCTAGTAAAAAAAAAAAAGTCATGATAAAGGTCTAATAATGAAAAAAATCACAATTATGAAACTGAAGCATTAAATTTATTTAAGTTATAAAGGAACAAATCTCAATAAATATCTTTATTTGTGAGGTTTCTTGCAAGCTTTAGATGCAGCGTGGTGAAGAGCAATAATGCCTCATTTCTAATGCTTTTACTAAGTGTTTGTGTTCTTGCAGCTGCTCCAATTAGGTAAGCGTAGGTGCAAATGTTTGTATGTATTATTTTGAAATTGCAGAAGGGGAGGCTAGGGGATGGAGAACGAGGATGCCAACACTGGCTCTCAAGATACCAAGTGTACCCTGACAGCATTATGCACACAGAACAGAAAATGCAGTCTAAGCCATGGCAAAATCATAAGGGAGTCTAATGTATGTTGTCCTCACGTACACAAAAGAAACAGCTTTTTTCCTAGGATTTTTCTGCTTAATCATGTCATAGACATGACTAGACAGCAACAATGATTGAAAATGCGTGCATCCAAGATATTGTTTATCTTTTCCTTATTTAAAATCACCTCTTCAAAACAAGAGCTATATCATGCTGACAGTTTATAATGACTCATGCAGGACTGAATGTGATCGAAATCATTCTTTTAAAGAAATCAGTTCCTAAGCTTTTATTTGCACTCCTAAAACAAGCATGATCCCATGTTGAAAAGCTGCCTCTAAAGAGATTTAAATTACATCAAATTTAAGTATTATTATGTGATCTAACCGAATGCTAACACTACTAAGGTACATAATAGCAAGCAAAATCAAAGCTATATTCACATACTTGTTTATCTTACCGCTTAAGGTTAATTTTTGTTCCTGTACTACACAGAACTATATGCATACATAGATGACATTACTATATTGTTATCTGTGAGATAAGCATCTTAAGCTTATTATTGCCTACTACATACAATCTCAAAACAGTAAAAGAATAACAGAAGTAGGTCATACAGCTCATAGAAAACCTATCAGAACTCATAACCCTCTTGTCCTGCACATTTTATTCTAAGTCTTCTTTCTGTCCCACCACCACTGCTTTCTTCTTCAAAGGATGTAACCTGAACCAATATGGATTTCATGATTGTTTTCTTTCCCTTTGAGGAAACTTTTTTTAGGTAATACACACAGGAACAGTAAGGTAAATGCTGGATTAAGGTACAAAATTCAGAAAACAAAATATCAGGCTCTTTCAACACCTAGCATTGTTCCAGTTCTTCCACGGCACTGATGTACAAACTGGGAAAGGCGCCCAGTAACGCCTTGGCTATACATATATTTCCCTATTATTTTAACTTTGGAGGTAAGCAGTCTGAAAAGTGATTCTGCTGCCGATGGAAAACTCCTTTTGTTGACTTCTAATTCCAACAACGTATCTACCAGCTTTGGAGATGACAAAAATTCTGTGTTATTTTGCCTGAAAACCTATCTTCAGGGTCACACCGGCACACGTGCAGCATGGTATAGACTGGCTGGGCTCCTGCATGCAGTGGTTTCGAAACATTTTTATTCACCTGTGCAGAAATGCAGTAAAAGAATCAGATTCATTTTTATCTACCTTGCACTAGCTTCTGTTAGCATGAAGCAGTGGGACCATATAAATAAAACATCATTATCTCTAATGTTGGAAAGTGTAAGGGATTTGGAAACTGTGCTGTCCTACTGCATCCCGGACATAAACAAAACAAGCCAAGGATGCACCAAACCAGTGAATATTCATGCCACCTTTTATCAGCGGAGCCAGCTGAAAGCAAAAGTCCTTAATGGAGCAGAGGAGACATCAGTGGTGCAAGCATGAAAGAGACTGCTCTGCCTGGAGCCAAGTGACGTGACTGTGTACAATTAATAAGACCATATCAGAATGTGTGTTAGTGAAAGACAAGTAGCCACCAGCATCAAAGAGGATTCCCAATGCAGAGCTAATGAACCCAAGCTAGTCTCACTGGAATTGGTGAAATACCTACGAACCTCAAGTGACTGCAGATCAATCCCCAAGTGACAAAGAAAGAAATCGTAAGGAAACCTAAGTGACGGAAACAGCATAAAAATATATGTAACACACAGAAAAAGAGCATTGCAGAGATAAATAGTTAAAGCTGTTTCATACAAACCAGAAATTTCCACTAAGCCTCATGGACTAGGTGGCAAACTGAGCAATGCTGAAGCTGCTCAGTGAATAACTCAGAAGAATTATTGCTCAGAAACTGAAATGAATGTAGGTCAATTAATAGGACTGCAAAAGTGATTGTGAGCCCATTCTGGAGACATTTTACTCTGTTTCCCTAATAGCTTATTCCTGCAAAGCCAAAAGTTCTCATTTTCAGGGTTTTATTGGGAGGACATGTAGAAGGTACTTTGATTTTAGTCTTCTTTTTTCCCAAATTACTGAAGAACACTAAAACATTTTATTACCATCTCAACTCTACAGATCATTATTTTCTCCTCTGCACACAAATCACCAGTTCTCTGCTAACTCCCAGGGAAAGCTGTGTTGGAAATGCAAAGAGGGATGTCCTGGTGTTCTCCCTCTTTCATATCATGTGCTTTCCCCAGGGAGACGCTGGATGTGATGGGGAAAGTCAAACGAAGTCAGGAGACCTTCTGAATCAAGACCAGCAACCGAAATGATTTTTTTTCCTTTACACTGCTAACATACAGAGTAAAACAAACCTTGAGAACAGGGGGAACAGACCCCAACCAAAACTCAACGTATGTAACATCCAACGACCTCAGCTGCCCTTCCAGTTGGCCAGCAGAAGACCTCGCCATCCCCTCCCACCGAACTGAAGTGGGCTCTGCCTTGACCAGGCGCAAACCTGGGCTCAGGACTAACCTTCAACAGGCAGGCAGACCTACTCGAAGACCACCGCCTACTCGAAGCGTCCCCACGGCTCCCACTGCCATCTTCCCCTGACCTTTCGCGACAGAGCAAGCGCTGGAGGACAGCCGGGGGCTGTGTGATGCTCAGGGGCCGGGTCACAGGCCGAAACCGGACAGCTGCTCCGGGCAGCCCTGCTCCTCGGGGCGGGGTGCAGGGGGCTGAGCCTGACACGGCCCACGGCCGGAATCCCCGGGGCAGGCAGCCGCAGCCGCAGCCGCTCCGCAGCGCCGCTGATCGTCCCGGGCCCGTCCGGGC
>VZZY01017940.1:111249-144528 GCA_013400335.1 Eurystomus gularis
CTCCGCCGGCCGGCTCCCGGGGCGCCTCTCCCGGCCGGGGCAGCGGCGGTGTGCCTGAGCTGCTCCCCGCGCTGCTGACGCTGCGTGTCCTGAGAGACACGCTCCGGCAGCGAATTGCGAAGTTTAAAGCCCGTGCGTGTGGTTCCTCCGTTCCCTCGCGGACGGGAACATCAGCCCGTCTTCAGGCGGGGGCTGCGACTGCTGAACCCTCCGTGGAAGGGTGAGCAGCAGCCTCCTGCCCCGCCGCCGGTGGAGCGCGGAGACGCTGCCCCCCACCTGAAGCAAACCTCGGCTGGGGCAAAGTCTTGAGCCGGGGGAATGCAGACATCACCAGGGGCTGCTCCTCACCGCAGAGGGTGGGATGGCAACCGTGGAGAAGACCACCGCTGCGAACGCAGGGCAGCCCGGGGCCAGGGTGGCAGCCCCCGGGGCGGGTGGGCGAGGTGGCACGGGCGGAGATGAGCAGCTCCGCTCCAGTCAAGCGACGCTGGCCTGGCGCTCCGTGCGCTGAGCGTTGCTGGCGTGCAGCAGTGATTAGCATATATTAATGAGCAATTAGCATCTAGTAATAATAATTCCTACGCCAGTGACACTTGGATTTGCAGTCCCCGACCTGTGCGTTGAGCCAGCGTTAATAGCAGTAATTGATGGCACCGACATGCAGCGCTCTGAGGGTTGTCCTCTCCTGGGACGCGCCGGCAGCCGGAGCAGAGGCAGGTCTGGGCGAGCCAGCGGCCGCGACGGCTGCCACCCGGGGCTGGCTGCGCTCGGTGCCGGCAGAGGGCCGCACGCCGTTAAATACTACTGCTCGTCAGCGCCCGGGAGAAGGGGAACTCGTGTGGAAATTACTCCTGGCTCCGTTAAAATCTTTACATCCGTTCCAGACAAAAGTTTGTGCCCCGTGACTGCCAAAAGCTAGGCACAGCCCGACAGTGCGAGCACGCCAGTCCTGCCCACGTTTGCCGCAGAGGGGCTGGGAAGGGGCAGCACGTGCTAATGGGTTTTCAGGCCCCTGTGCTCACGTCCAGGACAGAGTCAGAGCTTTGAAAGCTGTTGCTGAAGGGTGGGAGCACAAGGGGAGCCGCCTCGGTGCAGTCACAGTTACCCTGCCCACGGGAGGGCTCCCTTGTCGGAGGGCAGTGGGGTGGCACATGAGGCACAGGCTTGTTCAGGCACAGGCAGCGTGGGCGGTGTGGACCCCCAGTACTCACGCTTGCCTCGCTTTCTTATGGAGGTGGGTCCAGGAATGCAAACTACAGCTAAAGTTCCTGGAGTTCCCACCAGTTCCAGCGCTGATGGAGATGCCCGCGTATGCTCCTCTGCCTCATCACGCTCCTACTGCAGTTGCTGCACGTGACCAGAATACTCATAGGCTGCCTTCAGAGAGTAACTGAACTTGTTCCAGCCTCGAGCTGCAGGAGGAGTGATGGTCTTTCCCTTCAGTGCTCAGTCCTGTTTTCTCCAGGCTGAGGCTAGCTGGGCCCCAGGGCTCCGTGCAGGACACCTGTCTTCCCTGTTGTCCAAGGGGCCTTTGAATATGAAGACAATATGAACCAGACCTATAAGGCAGGAGGAAGCCTGATGTGGCCAGAGACAAACCATTCAGGAATGGAGGTCAGAGTGTGGGTTGAGCAAGAAATTCTGTGAGACCAAAAAGAAAGGAGGTAGTGGGGAAAATGGGAGGCCAAATGGGAGGGTAGGGATATTGGCCCATGAATGTGCACACAAGGAAGATGAAACCTGGAATTGGTATGGCAGAAGGAAGAGAAACAGACCTGGGAAGGAGCTGGGAGAGGAGAAATGAGGTGCTTTGCAGAAGAAATGGGCCAAGGAAGCTGAGGAGGCCAAAATACTGAGATGGAAGGAGAAGCTGGGGAAAGAGAGTCAGACTCAGAAATGTGGGAGCCAGTCTGGGTAAGAAAGGAAAAGGCCAGAAGCAGGGGAAGAAACTAGGATTCTGCTGACAAGTTGTGTAAAAGAGTGTGGGAAAGGAGACACGGTTGCCTGCGTCTAGGCAGTGGCTGATTTGGATGTCCTCTCTGGCCACCAGCACCAAAAGAGCACAGATTTCACAAGGATTCTAAGTGATACCCACTAGTCCTTCGGTTTAGTGCATAAAAAATGGGAAAGTGGTACTAGATGTGTATTTTTTGGGTCACTTGAATCACTCTGGTTATGTCCCTTTTCAGAGCTCTAGTTGTACTTTTTGATATGACGTATTTCTTTAGAATACCCAAAGACAGGCTCAAAAGGTGTTTTTATGGTTCTTACCACAATTATATGTGTGCTTCATGGTATTAGAAAATACCACATCTCTGTGAGGTAGAAGGTTGGTATATTCTGGAAAGAAGAGTTAAAAGGCAGCTGGGACCTCATTTCTCAAAGCAGAGCTCCCACGGATTTCAGTTGCAGCAGTTCTGCAAATGAGGCCCCAGAAGGAGCCATACTGAGTTTCTGCTCATCTATAAAAAGTTTTAAGCATCTTGCCTGGCATCACACAAGAATTCTGTGGCAGAATCAGGGATAGTTTCCAGCTCTTCAGGACAGCTTTCATCATCTTAATCCTCAGAAGATTATCCTTTCTTTCCAACAATCCTGTTGTACCTCAACTCTGTTTCTTCCTGGGAATTAACTGGGTCCCAGCCCTGATGCTGCCATCTAGTCTCATCTAAAGAAGTCCAAGCCTTAAGCCAAGATTTTCCCCAAAAGCTCCTTCAACAGGTGAAACAGGTTTCTCATCATCCTGATCTTTCTGGACAGCAGATGCTGCCCCACGCACCTGACAAGGCAGGATCCTGTTTACCAATTAGCATGAGCATGCAGCGCAGAACAAAGGGGATGTAAATCAAGTGGCATGGACAGCTCTTTTTTTGGCACATCCTCTCCAGTACTAGACTTTACAACCATTATATTGTTTTTCAAAACATTTTTGTGTGTGTTTATGGTTAAAGATAGGCAAGTTTAAAGATAATTTAGATAATCTTTAAAAATGCACTTTGTGCCCCAAATCGACCTGGACCATACTGTTGATCATTTGACCACATTTTTGTATGTGCAGATCATTATACAAAACAGAAAGTAAAAGCTTATTATTTGGTTAATGTTCCTAATCGCAGCATTTATCTTTGGAAGTAGTCAGTTATTTGCAGTGAAGACCTGCTTAAACGTTTTGTTTGGAGGGCTATGGGGAAGGGCTGTCTGCTGTGCCAGGGAAACGCGTGGATACAGTGGGTGAGAACAACAGATGAATGCAGTTGCTGGGCCGTGGGCGATGTCTGGCAAGAAATGCACATCTGGGAATTCATTGATATTCATGTGGTGTGAAACTAAGAGAAAGATAGTGGGGAGAAGGAGTGAATGCATGGTTGGAGAGGAGTTAGCAAGAGAGGGGACTTACACAGAAAATAAAGATGCCTGTAAGGAGGGAATGGGGGTAGCACGAAGTTATGTGATATGAATAAATAGCAATAAAGGTATCTGACAATGAATGATCAGTTTTGTGCGGCTGGACTCTGCTAGGGTGACAGTCGAGGGGAACTGGGAAGAAGTGTTGAGTGCATGAGAACGTGCTCACCCAGACACATGCAAACTTCCATGGGAGGGAGATGTCCCTGTTCCCCGGTTCGCTCTTACCCAACCCTCCAAGCAGTTTCCCCCACCCAGCCCCCCTAAAATACAGCTCTGCCTTACAGGGTTTTTTTTCCCTGCTTCACAGTGGGGTCTAGCTGCCAGGTAGCTTTTTATATCTGTAGCTGCAAGTAAGACAACATGAACTGCTGCACTTCTTTGGGACTTTCCTCCCAGGTTTCTGTGGTACCACTCACTGGCTATCAGGTTCACCCGATGCCTATCAACAGCTGGTGATTTCACTCTGTGCCCACTTAGATAGCTACATATAACTATTATAACCCTTTAAGACAACTGACATGGATATGTCCAAAAAAGAAACTCATCTAATTTGGACTGGCCTGGATCCCGAGGCTGGAAGAGGAGGAAGGCAAGTCATGGTAGTCTTGAGGCTGCTCCAACTTGTGTCCAAGGATATGTGGGGCATCCAAAGCAGAAGCCGAAAAAACAGAGAGTCTCCACTCTGCTCCCCCTCCTTTTCTGCGCTGTGAGCTGAAGGTGGGACAACGCTAAAGGCCAAGAAGGAATTTTTATGCCATTTCACTGATGACCAAGGTAACCTAAGCATGTTTTGGGCATGATTACAGCCTAACTGGGTGCTGGCACTGGTAGGTAGAATGTTAAAACATGCTAGTCCAGATCAATTTTTCCCTTGTCCCAGCGGGAGCTGGCTGCAAAGTCGCTGGTGCGTTTACCTGGAGCAGCAGAGTGATTCCCTGTAAGCCTGAGAGTGGGGCAGTGGAGGGAGCGCTAGGAGCCCAGGCAGCCCCGGTGTGCAGCCCCGTCGCCATGGCAACCCGCAGCCTCACCACTGATGAGCTCTTGCTGTCTATCAAAAAGCATTAACTTTTATATTATCTCTTTTTTATTATAGTTTCTGCACATTTTGGCTTTCTCTCCCCCCCAGGGCCCAGCTGCACTGGTGAAATGTTCCTTTTTAGGGAGCGGGAAATGACATTTCTTTCTGTCTCTGTAGTGTTTACAACTGTGGGAGAGGCACAGCAAAGGGCTGGCTAGAATTGCTCTTAGCAGCGTCAGTGAAGCTGCTGTTGCTGTCACTGTTTCAGTCAGAAACGGTCCAATTTAGGCCTACCTTAACAATTAGAGAGTAACTTAAAAGATTTGCCTTGCTTCTCTTAAACTTAGTCCTCCTCTTGTGGGTGATAGCGGAAGGGGAGTCCTGTGGGGTACCCATAAAGCAGGGCAGAGCTAGGAGGCAAAGTATGGCCCTGCTGCAGCCACATCCCAAGCAGGCTGCAGGACTCCGTATCCCAAAGAACTGGGGAATGGGATGCAATTATCAGGAAAAAGTCACATATCCCACAGTCTGTGCTGAACCAAGGTAGTTGTCTGCAAATGACAGAAGTCCACTTTGGCAGACAGAGAGGGGGCTGGTGAGAGAGTGATGGTCAGGCAAGGAGCAATGGCTGCAGTGAGGGGGAAGGGACATGAGGAGGGTTAGAAGTACCTGGGTTGCATGTGGAAGCAAAGATTGAAAGGAAGAAAAGATCCCACCAGTTTTTAAAACAAAGAAAAACATGGAAAAGGGACTAAGTAGCAGGGTTCCCAGCGACAGCAGAAGATTGGGCTTCATAACTCAGGATAGGTTTGCCTGCAAAAAAAATGGGATGAGCAGTGGCTGTTGAAGGCGAAGGCAGGTGGGAGTACAGGTGAACACAATGAAGTGCAGGGAAAGTGGGAACACAGTTATTGAGATCCATGGCACTCTGATACACAACTTGGCTATGACCTGCCTCAGCTTCCTTCCCTCAGCCTCTCTGACTTGGGGGAGTTGCAGAATGACTCTTAAACACAGTGGCTAAAATAAAACACTTTATGGGCCACTTGGGAGCTTGGGATATAAACTTTCCAATCCCTGCCTACCAAGAAATGCTTCCTCTTGGGGCCCACTAAGCTATCTTAGAATGCCAACGGCATTCTGCATGGCCCAGCACAGCATCTAGGGCTTCTCTGAGCAACTCATCTTGCTCCCAACAGTGACCACACAGTGCAGCACTCTGCCTTCCTAGCATAGCCTGCTTGTCAGTGCTGCTAATTAACCCAGACAGAGCTTTCAGGTGGCCTGCTGTGTCCTGCTGTTCAGAGACACCATCAGAGACTCCTCCTGAAATGATGGAAATTTTGCCTCTCTTGCTGCGGCAGCACTTTGCCAGAGGGTCAGCAGATTCAATACAAAAGGTACTGTGAAATACTGTGCTGCAGGCTATATACTGTACATCTTCAAAGATAGCTGTACAGTTAAGGCTGGTGTCTAGACATGTTTTTCATATATTAAAAGTTTAGTTAAGATATGTCTCCTAGACTGGAATTCACATCAAGAGGGACTTGTATTTCTCTAGACTAGCCTGGTTTAAGTATGTAAACTCTCCTGCCAACAAGATGCTTTTTAGGTTTTCTTTCCAGACCCCCAGGCATCATGTGTGTGGCTGCAACTTTGCTACCATCAACATTCAGCCATTTGAATAAGGACTATATGATGCTAAACGTAACAGTGGAGAGGCTTTCAAAAATTGTACCTGCCAGTGCTGAGGTCCCTTCTCGGCCCTTAACAAGGTAATATTCCTGCAGGTAGGATGTGACTTATGATCTCCTCAGCTAATCTTTTTCACAGTGGAGAATGACTAAAAATGTTTTATCTCACACTGGATTAAAAAATGATGCTTTAAATAGATTCACATTCTAATCCAATTAAATATATGCTACATTTATTTCAAAATATTTCTTCCTGAGAGGTTAAACAACAGGCCAGTGAGGATATAGCAAGAGAAGGATCTGGTCTCGAGTAAGTCAGAAGCTGGCCGGTCACTTTACCCTAGTGACAAGCCAATTAGGATGCTGCATAGTGTTTCTGCTTGTTTCTAATTTTAGAGCTATACAACGGGGAGGCAAAAGTAGGTGATATTAACTCCTCTGGCATTGATCTTCTAGAATCATACCTCTCTTGCAATCTATTTTCAGGAAAAGCAGGAAAATTACCACTCTTCCAGTGTAGGAAATAGGGACTATGCAGACCTTTCTAACACGCAGAGCCTGATCGATACTTGGACAGAGGAATCTGCAAGGGAAGCTTGGGAGCTGCAGAGAGTGATTTTGATGCTGCACAAGATGATAGTCCAGCATAAAGTGAGCATTCACCCTGGCATTACACAATATGGCACAACTAAGTCTGCTGTGTTTCCAGGAGGATTTATGGTAAAATGTTTAAATGTACTTAACTGACCTGCCAGTAAATCAGCATCTTGACCTGAAACAGACTGGGGAAGGAGATTAAATGGAGAAAGTACGGAATTTCTCTCTTTCAGAGTATCTCTGTGGCATAATGCAGTGCCATTCAGGGATATCACAGCTACCGCAAGCAGTGTGGTCACATTAGCAAGATGCTAATGTGATTAATTAGCCCTGATGACAAGCAGGTTATACTAACCTGGGCACAGCACCATGCTTATCTACTCAACTGCTTAAGTCTCCAGAGTGCTTGCAGCTCACTTAGGTTAATCTAGTGATTTAATAAGTGTATAACCCATTTCATTGTTCAAGCCATTAATAACAGTATTGACTAACACCAAACCCAAGGCAGACTCTTGTGGAACTGCTAAAGATACACACATTCAATAGAACAGTAAGCCATGAATAGTTACTCTTTTAAAGTGTTCCTTGCCACCTACCTATGCATTGACCTTCCAGGAGCTTCACCTAAACAACCTTTCCTCATCTGGCTATGAAAATACTACATAAGAGGATATTAAAAGCCTTAAAAGAGTCAAGATATAGGACACCCGTATCTCTGTCTTTATCTGCAAGGCAAGTTACCCTGTAATAGAATAGAATAAATTAAATTTGACAAGATTGTTCCTTGATAAATCCATGTTAGGTGTTACTCATCCCTGTTTTATCTTCCATGTATTCATTAAAAACATTTGTTTATTTCCGTATTATTCTAGGAACTAAAGCTTGTCAGGCTGATCTGTAACTCCTTCAGTTCTATTTTCCATGTTCATACTCCTCCCTCATCCTTTTCTAAACACAGACACTATATTTGTCTTTTTATAATCTTTCTAATATTCTAAAACTTCTCATCCCCCATGCATACCATGATATTGCCTCAGCCTCTTGCCTATAAAATTTACAGTTCCCTCAGTAATTTCCGTGGACTCCCCTGATCCGTCAACCCATCTAAGTGTTCCCTAACCTATTCCTATTCCACACCTGGAGTTTTACCTCTGTATAACGATGCTAACAGCATTAACCGTATGATCAAATTTAATATCCTTGATGAAGCAAAAAAAAAACCTCACCAAGTTTTAGTCCTCACGTTACCTGTTACAAATTTTCCCTTTCCACTGAGAAGTAAAACAACACTTTCTGTAGTCTCTTGCTCTTTCTTCTGCTGCTAGCAGATTTCTTTTTTAGCCCCAGGCTGTCATTTGAATAAATGTTTATTTCATGTCTACTGCCAAAATGGTCTTTGGCCCAAAAATGTCTCTAAACTAATTTTTCATCTTAATGGCTGTACCGAGGTAAACAGCTGTTGAGAGGAGCCAACACTTTAATAGCTCTGAAAAAAAGTATCAAGAGTTTCACAGTGGGAAATTGGCAATATTACACACCCTTTGCATAAAATAAGTATGTGTACAATGTTGGGGACAATCGATGCAGATGGCCACTAACACGAAGGGGCTAATGAAAGGAAAAAGCAGTAAACAATAGCAGCTTGCACGATGTATTTTTTATCCAAAATACTTCTTGCCAGTGAAAGGGTGATAGTATTCTGATGTTGTTGAAGAATGTGATACTGCATTTTGTAGTATCTTGTCCAAAATACTTTAAGTGACTTGGATGGTCTCATTACAATGTGTACTGAAAACCTTTTCAAAGATAATTAAAATAATCAAACCCAACATTTAACCATGTTGGAGCAATATTTCATCACATACCCAGTGGATACTTGTTAGGTAAAATTTTGATTAATAGCTTTATTATCTGAAGGAGGCAATAAACATCATGTTAATGAAACTTACAGTAGAGGCTAACTAGTTATAATCACCACTAACAGTAGAAAAAATTACGGAGAACTTATGTGAATGAAAATGTCAGAATGTATCATCTGAGGAAGACCACAAGTTATTAGATCTGGTAAAAGTCTCCATAAAATAGGAGAAAACTGTGAAGAGCAGTGTTTTGGAAGAGAGGCACTTATTTATAGTGAATAGAGTTGTGAGAATAATTGATTTTTCTGTTTAGTGGCCAAAATGAAAATAAATTAGGGAAAACTAATATCCAGTCAGATACATTACTTGCTTTTCACATACTTTTGCCATTTATTAACACTAAACATAGATCAATTTTAGACTGAAGTGGTATTAGATTACAAACCCAAAACCATTTCATTTTGAAAATACTGAAACAGAGAACTTCTGGTTGGATTTTTTTGGTACTATTACTCAAATGAATTTCTCAACATGTGAATTGAGTTTTGAGTCATGATGTGTCTTTCTGAGAAATGACTATAACAGGCTTATTTGCAAAACACAGTTTGTACCAAATCTCCCAGAACACCCTTCCTCCACGCCAAAAACTTGTGGTTGGTCTTTAGGGTATGTATTTAAGAAATCATCTCACAGTCTGGGAGCTCTCTTTGTTGTACTACAAATCCCATTTGGTCTTGTGAAAGTCCTGCAGAAGTCATAGTGGCCTGGAGTCCCCACCTGACAGCACTGGCTTGGTCCTTGCCAGACCCCAGGGATGGAGAAGATAGGACAAAGCAGTTAAGGGCCAGCAGCACCATGCAGCTCTTTCCTGCTGTGCTGGGGAGGTGTTTAGTATAGGGCCACGCACGATGCTCTCTGCAGAAGCCCACAGTGGGCAGAGGCCAGAGCTGACACTTGCTCTCAGCCCATGGCACCTCTGTCCCTGCCACTGCCATGGGAAATGCCCTGGCCAAGAAGATGTAGAGGGCTGGTGTGCCTGGGCTGGGGAGACCCAGCAGAGGGAGGCTGCCTTCAGGCTTTGGCTGCTTCAAATGTTGCAGCTCATAAATGTAAATAATGCTGAGTAAAAAATCATGTGGTTGTTTCCTTTGTAGCATTCCTTGCTGTCCCTGGCCTGCGGGCCCCAGAGCTAAGGACAGTAACTTGTTAGAAGCTAAATGTAGGTCTTGAATTCAAGATGCTGTTGGGTCTATTTTGCGGATTTACTTGTCCAGATGGACAGCCTGTGACAAGACCTCAAACAAGATTTAGGATATCATATAATGGTAATTATTTGTCTAGATTCCACTTCCAGGTATTAGATTTTGTTGTACCTTTGACTAATAGATGACACTGTAATGTATCAGATGCTATCTTCTTCCCACGTAAAGACCTTGACCAAGGTACTTCTTACTCTGAAAAAGCCAAGCTGCCAGAGATGCTTAATCACTGTAATATGCACTTCCTAGGTTTTGCATTACTTGCCTCTCTTATTTCTGAACCTTTGCCAATTTATCAATAATCGTTTGACTTTTGAGATGCAAGAAACACTCAGACTGGCCCACAGCATCATTAACTAGGAAATGCAGAATGAATGATAGAAGAAGCAAAGCAAAGCATCTGCCATGGAACCACTCAGCATTTTGGTAACAGAGTGGATGCTCCCGGACATGCTTAGGCCAAGGAGAAGCTAAAATGTTCTTGCTTCCCCATCCAGCCCTGCAGCAGCAGTCTTACCAGCACTTTTGTTCAGCTGATTGATCTATCATGACCCATGAATATTTTCATTCCTGTTTATCCTAATGCAATGCCCGACTCTTCATAGGCAGAATTGCAATCTGTGTTTACAGATACATTAACCTTTGTCTGACTCTGTTAAAAGAAGACATGTAAAACCTCATCTCTGTCAAAGGCAGCAATAATCTTGTCATTGGCTGCAGTAGGGTTGGTTTGGTTTTGCTGGGTTTTTTAGCCCTGCAATATGTATTCAGTTTATAGAGTGGTCCAGAATCATGTTGTCTAAGTTCTCATCACAATTTACTATTTTTCTAGTGTGTGATTTTTTGCAAAAAAAAACCCAAACAAAACCAAACAAAAAAAAAACCCCAACAGAAGCAAACCCAAAACCAGCACCGGGCCAAGCACTCCTCACGGCAGAACTTTTCAGAGACACTTTCTGGCATTAAGCATTCTCTTAAAGAAATACCCCATAAAACATATCAGTTACTCTTTAATTCACTTAGTACTTGCCAAACTGATATTAAATAGTGTTAATTTTTTAAATCAAAATGCCACACAATGGGAGGTTAGATGCTGTATGGAATTCTCACTCTGACACACACAATCTGACAAAACCTCATTTCCCATTCTTTTGCTAGTAATCATTGACTGACCCACAATTTGCTGGCCATTTATTTAGCATGATTAAATAATGCTGCATCAGTTTTGAACAGCGTTTCCATTTTTCCCAGATCTATAAAGAAAAATTAACATTAGTGGTTTGCAGAGTTTGCTGCTTTAAGTACATGCTCAGTAATCTCAAGAATGTCGGGAAAGCTTTGCAACAAGTAAAAATAAATCCCAACTCTTCTATAAAGCAGACAGACGGAATTAAAGGCCTCACGACAAATCACTTTCAATTATTTGTAGACAGCCTCTTTTGTACAGAGCTCGCTTGGATTTTCATCTCCTTCAGTCTGCTCCCAGTGATGCTGAATGCATGGCACGGAATAAGGAACTGTGAAGACCCACAGTAAGATCTCCTGATCTTACCAAATTCTCTAGCTATGCTTTGGGTTGCACTTTGCATCCACAGTTTGCTCCACCAGCAAGGTCAGTATTGGTTATGGGATTAGTTTTTGTGTCCAGGGTAACAAAAGTGAAAATTTTGAAATCACGGGAAAATTCCGTTCATAAATGATGATATGAACTTAGTGAACTGCCTTGTTTGTACAAAATGAAGCAAGAAAAATAGTAAACATGTAATAGAAACATCTAAATATATCAACAGCAAAGATAATTGTAAGGAATTAAATATAAGGAAGATTCCATCTCAGCCTTGATTTTTTACAATTTTTTATTTCAAATGTAATTGAAATCGATATAATATTTTAACACACTTCAGCATAATTGCATTTCAGAGCAATGCAATTATGCTGAAATAGAGAAAACTCCTAACATTTTATTCTTTTTCTGTACATTCTGCAAAATTGTAAACATACCATGTTGTTTTTAAAAGGGGGAGACATGACACCGTCTGGGGTCCCAATGTTCTCTGCAGGAGTCTGAATGCTACCTTTTGCCCACTTCTGCAGAAGTTTGAAAAAGGTTGTTTACTAACCTGTAAGTTACAAGTCCTCTCCAAACCACGAGCTACATAAAATATTGAATAAAGTGTGCCTTCCTTTCTCATGAGATCTCTATAAATAAATTATTTTGCTTAAATTGGATGAAGATGTTTATCTAATACATCCTGGCACCTCAGGTGGTTCAAAGGGCAGCAGTGCTGAGCACTGCTGTGCTCTCAGCCTAGTCCCTACCTGCAGGGCTGATGAGCCACCCTGGCAGTAGAAGTTTGTCCTCTGGAGCTGCCAGCCAGAGATGGGCAGACTGTCAGACCTGCTGCAAAGATTGCAGCTACCTTCATAAGCAGCTGCAAATTTTTTGTTGCCCTAGGTAACCCCTTATCCCTTCTGCTTGGCAAACCTGACCCAGCTGACAGCTTCACTGCAGCTTCTGGTCCCTCTTCTGTATTCAGTGGTGTGCATTGCAGGAGAGCCAGAACCTGCTCTCCTGATTTTTGTGGGGTTGTTTTACATTGGTGTCCTTGTCTGCACATTTGCTGTTCCTTATTCTAGGGTATTTTTATTCTTTTCCTGGGCTGCACTTTTTGCTCTGTATCCTTTTCCTGCTACCAAACTTCCTTCCAGCCATCTGGATGCTCAGCAAAATCGTTTCCTGAAGAGTGGGTGTCCTTGCCTCAGGCCACAGTTGGTCTCAACAAGAACCTTGGTGACTTCCCACCCTGAGTTACAGTGGCACATCCTGTGCTGCCTCTGTGGCAGCCAGTAAGTGACAGTGGCACCATCCTGGGAAAGAGCAGTTGGCAAGCTGGGGGAGCACAGGGAGGCTGCAGGCTTCTCATAATAACCAGAAACTGAGCTATCCCTTAGATATACAGGAGGAGGAACCTGTGCCTCTGAACCTTGTCTAACTGCTCAATAGTTACATGTTACATTTTCTTTGCCACCTGGATAACTGGCTGATTCCCTTCTCACTCTCACACATTTCTCCTCCGGCTCTTGAATTGCTGCGTGCTCCGGAATCTTTACTCATGGCTGCCTGAGCAGGCTGAGTGAAGCACGCTCCTGAGATGGTTTTCTTAGTAGTGCTGCAGCAGAACAGCCACCGTGCTCCAGGCAGAGCCAGGCATGGAGCCCCAGCCTTGTCCAACTTGCAGACCCATAAACATTGCCCAGGGAAGGTACAGAGCTGGTATAGCAAGTTTTCATAGACTGACAATAGACTCACTTTTCTTTGTCACTTTTTGCACACACCTCAGAAAAAGTCCACGGTCAGGCGGTTATCAGCAGACCACAGTCCAGCTTCATCAGGCTGTGATTTATCTTGCATTTACCTTTCAGGAGAAAGCAGAAATCCCAAACCTCCACTAGTAGATCTCAACCTTTACCATGCTAAACATCCTACTTATGCCTCCCAAGACACAGCTGCTGCCACATCAAATGTGGACCATTTGCCTTACCCAAAAGCCCAAATGTGGGTGGCTTATGCTGGCAGAGCTCTGGTGGCTCCAGGACTCAGCAGTACACATACTGTCACCTCCAGGAAGATGACATAGGTACACGGAAAAATGACTGGAAAACGTTGGTTATCAGGTTTCATGCTGCCCACAGAATTTGTGGTTAGGAGCATGCAGATCTGCTGAGCTGACTTTCTGCATAGATGAATCCCTCAATCCAACAAAAACTTAGCTGAGAAAAAGTCTTCTCCCCACCCTTATTTTTTTTTTGCTATTGTCCAGAGGAGCACAGCAGGGAAGATCACATAGAAATCTGCCTGCAGAGAGATTTCCTTAAAGACTTTTTGTCAACCGCCTTTTCCTTGTTCTTTTACATGGACAGTGCATGATGATATTTGGTCCTCAATCAGAGATTTAAATGCTTCCTACAGGAATTCAATGGATAGGTCCTCTTTTCTTAGTGTGAAGTGTGTCCTTTTTCCCTGAGTAGTATGATGTTTAAATATTTAATCTTGTGTGAGAAGCTTACTGAACCTCCTCTAGTTACTCCTTACTTGTGCTTTGTGCAGTGTGACTGCTGACACAAAACTGTTGCAGGTTTTAAATTTTATTTTTAATACATAAACTATATCAAAGCAAGGCAAAACCCTAAAAACTTCTCCTTTGCAAGAGTCCAAAGGAAGAGAAATTACCTGCTGCAACTGTTCAAAGATATACTTAGATGAATGACCAAAAAAGGCCGTTCCTAGTTCCTACATACCACATGAAAGTGAAACATGATAATAGTTGCCAGTCAGAAGTAAATTCAAGTCTTTAGCAAGTATAGACTGAAAAAGCCTTTTTTTTCCTCCTAAGTGACACATTTTTTTCTGGTTGGAGAAAAGAACATTGCCAGCATGACTGTGGACATTAGGCTAAGTTCTCAGTACCACTCAGGTACAACTCTGCCACATTCCGAGCAACTCCCCTAAACTTCGAGACATTTGATCAAACTCAGCTGTAAGTTTTACAAGTCTCATTGATATAAAAGCAGGGAGCAGTTCTCAGGCAAGAAATCAGTTCATTCTCTGCAGCCATCTTAAATGTGCATCACTCTGTGAATTTTCCCTGCTTTTCCAGAGCCCTCAGGCATGGGATGTTGGTGTAACTCTGTTTCTCAGTGAGTGGTTGTCTAGATGCCACCCTCGACCCTCTGCAAGCACTATTTGTCTGTGAGGGTGCAGGTAAACTGTGAGATGATTTTCACAATCTCAATACTGTATCACTGAACAAGCTAATAGTTCTTTAGGATAATAATTACAAGTCTTTTAAATACTACTGAAAGTGTCCAACAGATGCATTTTACAGGCTGGATCAACGTCTAAACATTTCATCTTTCTGCACAGCAAAGCTACACACAAGGGTTAGTATTTTAATTTTGCATTTTGAATGGGACCAATTTTTTTGAGTGGCTTCAATCATAATAGCTCTAAACCATCTGAGCATTTGACTCCTTACCTATTCTTGTCATATACCTTAACACTAGAGACAACAATTAAATGAGTGGCATCTCCCTCCCATAGATGCCATAAAATTTCATATCTGTTCTGACCAATAAGAAATGGAAGCTCTTTAATTTTTTTTACATATGCAAAATATCAACCCAAGGTAAAATGGAATAAAAATCTTGAGGTTACAAAAGTCTGAAAGATGAAGAGTAATGTCACTACATTAGAATTCTAGGACTAGCAGCATTAACTGCATTATGCCAACAAAAAGTAACAGTAATTCTCCATAAAGACATTTTCCTAGGATCACTTCTAGAGATAAATTTTACAGAGACCATGGTCTTTGAAAGTCCCACTCAGAGAATTATACATTATAATAATGTCACGGTTAGATGTTCTTGAGACAGACAAAGCATTAAGTCCAGTTAACAATTTTCTTATGGGACTTGGACCAACCTACAACATACATCTGGAAAAGCAAAAAAAATATACAGTTGCAGCTTTGCTTTTAAGGAGATATTATTAATACTGTTTACATCACATTACTTAATTTCTATATGTTAATAAATTTAGTCCTGTGCAGCATTTCATTTTCCAAATTTAAGTTATAAGTAATCTACATCACATATGAATGACGGAAAACATCTCTATAGGTGTGATTTTGGGATGCACATGCAGAAGAAAATCAAGTGAGAGTATTTGGCAGTCATACAGTTCATATGTGTAATGCCGGTACCACAGTAGATTAAGGATATTAATTAATTATAAACGGTTCACATAAAGATTGGAACAGCAGTAAAAGGAGGAGATGAGCTTTAACCTGAAAGATCTCACATCCCAAATCTGTGATAAGCAAAGGTGAGGCTGCAAGAGGACTTGATCAATCCACACATATATTCCCAAGAAAAACTTGGTAATAGATGTCTTCTTACCAGGAAACAAATGTAGATGATGATTCACTGGCTAGAAATTGAAGTCAGAGAAATTCCAGTTACACACAGGCTCTTAAAAGCAGTGGCAGAATTTGAGAGTTGCTGTTGTGGTTCCTGCATGTGAGCAGTCCTGCAGGTAGTGAACAGAGTTCTTTCTAGACAAATGCCCTCTCAAATGCTGTTCATTTAAGGAGATCTTCTGGCCTGACCTGTACAGGTCAGGCAGCTCCCACCCTCATTTATAATGGCTTGGGGTTCACGTACTCTTGCCCAACAGAATGCAAGCACCTTCACACACATTCTAATTTTTAAAGGAAACATATAAAGTTGAACATTTGAAATGATATTGTTATATCTATTTGTATTAAGTAATCTTCAGGACCATGGTGCCATGGTTGTTCCTTGTATCGCTTGGTGGTAACTCCCTGCCAGTGGCAGTTCTCTTCTTATTGTGTCACACGCTGCTGCAAACCCCCAAACCCAGCCTTTCCAGATGGTGAGAAAAACATCGCATTTTCTGAATTTCCAGACCTGTCCCCCTTCAGCAGGTGCCTGCGAGTCACACTCTCCCTGAATTAATTGCTTCTGAAACAACACATGTGCTACAGGTTTGCTGGATTCACCTCAACTTCAGAAGCTCAGCAAGTTTACTTATGAAACAAGCTAAATGGAAAAGCAAAGGTTAAATTCCCGATTAGAAACCAAGTTCTGGAAGGGAAACAACAAACAACAGAAGCAACTTCCAGTGTACTTGTCACTGTGAGATTTCTCTGGGGCACAGAAGCCGAGGAAACAAATCAGCAGTGCTCTGCTCCTTCAGTGTTACCTTAAAGAATCAGCATCTCTCTTTCGTTTCTGTCCCCCCGTGACAGTGACAGTTGTCAGGTTGCCTCTTGAGTGCAAATGAAGTATCAAATAATTTCCTGGGGATTTCAGTTCCCCTTCCTCCTTATCTTCTAATTTAGGGGAACTTAACCGTGTCACAGCTTTGATTAGCTCTTCTTCTCTGTGAGAATGCAAATGTCGTCAGGCTTGTCTGGGACCAGGATGTGCTCTCTCTGCAGAGCCTCTATGCAACATTGATTTCTTATCTGTGCTTTACCCTCCCAGGCAGTTGGATGTGCAATGGATATCTTTTTCTTCATTTCAAAAGATCTTATAAATCACAGCTGATAAAAAAGTATTAATTGTGCAATGCCCTGGATAGGCTGGCAGTACGTGAAGCTCCACTGGCTTTTTGCAAAAATAACACCTAACATATTCGTTGTAGAGATAACCAATTTGCCATTCAGAGCAGCTTCTCCCCACTGCTTTGTACTTCTTAGGCACTGTTCACCATTTTTAGGGGATTTTACCACCACAGATAGTCTCTGCAAAGTATAAGTATCTCCACATAATGTTAGAGAAGGCTTTGGTATGTACACCGAAGCTATATTCAGGGCTCCGCTTGGCTGGCCACATTTGGGTGTTCTGGGCTATTTAACTTCACCTAGAGAATATAGTTTCACCTCCTGCTGCCATCTCAGAAGGATGTCCCAAGGGTCTTGACTAGTGTTTGCCCCCGTGTTTCTGATACCTGAGGGCATTTTACAGCCTATTTGTAGGAAACCAAATGTAGACCTCTTAATGTTCATTGCTGCAGAAGAAATCAAAGCAGGTATCTCTTTTCAAAGATACATGGAAATCCAGGTACTTTTCCAAAGAAATTCATTCCAGTGACTAACACCAATTCCCCAGAAACTTGATTGAGGTAGACTTTTATTCTGAAGACATGTTATGAATACTTTTGGTGACTTCTATACCTGAGCGGAGAAGTGTTCAGCTTGTAAGAAAAAGTACTTTTCCTATTCAATAGGTTTCCTAATTCAGTCAGGAGTCTGATGGTCAATGTGTTCGCTGAAACTGCTTCTGCAGAAGCAGTAGTGAGGATGAGTAGCTGTGTTAGGCCCTAGATCTGAGCTTAAACACCAGTTGTTGATGAAGCTCTAGCTTATTTCTGTTTAACGTAGAGTTGTACTCACTTAAAACAGAAAAAAACAGTGACATTCTGATCCTGAACAATTATTTACTGCTTCACTGGCATTACATTTGGAGTAGTTCTGAGTCAGTTTTAAGGGCCCTGATTCATACACTCAACAATTTTACAACAATCAAAAGACGTATTTAAAAACAAGGGCTTGATCTTGACAGCACTCCAACTGTTTTACACCTTGAAGATAGTATAAAATTGCCATTAAGTCATTCTTGGTAGGAGAAATCTTCAGTAACATATGGATGGGCACTAGGTGGGCTTTTGTGTTATCCCCCTTCCTCTGGCACCATTTAGAGCATGGCTAAGAAACACAAATCCCCACAATTTTGTTGGGTCTGTTGATTTAAGTAATTGTAGACGTGGGGATCAGTGGTGCCTGTTCTCATTTTAGGTAGTTTTTAGGCCACTCTGAGTTGCGCTAGGAGATTATACTAAGACCTCTGGAGGTAACCTTATCTAATATCTGCTTAAAGTTGTGCTGTCACTGCTGTCATCCGTAGCCAAGAACTGAAGCCAAGTCCACAATCTACAAAGCGAATGATGCTAAAGTCAGAAGCAGAGCAAATAATGAGGAATAATGCGATCTGCTTCCAGTGGACATGGATCATTAGATTGATTAGACCAGCAGATGGTAAAGGAAATTCAGTGTACAATTCTGTAAAATAATTAGTCCAAGATCGAGGAAACAGCCCAAGAAATAGGTGCTAAATGGAACAATAAAATAAGGCTGGGAGCTTGTATGAAAACAGTAATTGGAATTTTCATGCCAACTAATACCTCGGAAAGAAAAATACACCTACTGTTGTATTGATAAAAGACAAACTACAAACGGGTGATGCTTTTTCTGTATAAGACACTTGTCAAGTGCTATTTCAGCTCCTGAGCACTACTACATCAGTGCCTGCACACATCAATAGGTTATTATTATCTTGGAGACAGTACAGGTGAGGTCAACAAAGATTGCACTAGCTCTGCAAAACAGGCTATAAAGAAACATTAAAGGAGCTGTGTTTCTTTTTATTAGAGTCTTCAAGGGGACACAGTGGAAGTTTTTTCAAGTTAAGAACTAGATCAATAAAGTCAATGTAGATAGTATTTTAAACCAGTATGGGGTTAAGACTATTTTTCAGTAGGAATGAAATGGGAAACACTTTATTACAAAAGGATATGTACAAAGTGAGTTATAAGAGAGGCTGGCTTGTTGGTGTCTGAATTGTAACATCACCATATCCAAAGAAAGTAGAATTAATTGTCTGATCTTGTGAATAATAGATAGTTTATGACTAAACAACCAGGACTGGCCTCTTTCTTTTCTCAGAATATGCAGAAGTCCACCTGATAGTTAATAATTTCGTTAAATTATATTGCACTGCTTACCCTGATAGATCTGAACTCCGTAGATTTGGAGCAGACCCCAGGGATCAGAGTTTTTGGGAGCCTGTTCCCGATTTGTGCAGACAGACCTTGTAATGCTGAACATGAAGCAGCTCAACTTTGGCTGCTGACTCCGCTTGGCAAAGCACTCTGAGATAACAGGGAAAAAGGCACTGAAGGAATGTATTTGTTAATTATTTTTTTGTGCTACATCTCTTACTAGTGTAAGAGAGAGCTACCTGCTTTCTCTGTTAAATCCTTGAACACTCCCATGTTCTTTTCATAGGTGTTTGTTTCTGCCAGGAAACCATTCATACATTATATTCCCACTACTGTCACCATCTTTACTGAACATCGCCTCAAAGTGGCCAAATCACACAAAAAGTTCATAGCTGATGGCATTTTCCCAAGCCACAGAGTAACACCTGTGACCTGCTTTTTAATAAGGAAACACACCACTTCTCTCTTTTACAGCTTTTTCTTATTGTACCACTGGTTGAAATAGGACTGGCACGTAATGCACTGACACCACATCAGCACTCCAAGTGTGCATACCAGCACCTCCCCAGGTACTGCCACAGCACAAGTACCTTTTGTATTTGCCTTTTAAAATGTGCTTTCTGGACCTTCAGATCTCCTGCCTCTATATCACTGGTGATTGGACATATTAATGAGCGATGGCCTATATATAGATCATTTCACTGTCAAGTTCCTGGTCCAAATCCTAGCTACGGCTGAGTATGACATGTGCAATATTAGTCAGGAGTACAAGGGCTATATGAGACCAACAGCCACTGAAGCTTTGGGACAAAGGTTAAAAGATCTAGAAGTGGTGCTTGGTAGCATCTGGTCTAGAACTGGTCCTGATTTGGACAGTAGCATTAAGAATAAGACAGCTAGAACAAATATATGGGGTGTACCTTGCACTCATCTGATGCTCAGTAGATGTATTAAAAAAAAGTGTCTTGTATGCTGGAAGGATAGAATAGTGCTGTATCAGTGGAAATCTAGGAAGAGGATGTGCTTAATAAAGCAGGCCCTTTGCAGCTTTGCAGCAATGACCCAAAGCATCCTGGAGCAACAATTCATGCCTGGCAGAGGTAGACAAGAGGACTGCAACTGAAGGCAGCTGTGAGCAAGGGATGATGAAAAAAGGAAAATTTGTTGCAAATTACTCTTCACTGACCATGATCTTGTCCTCATTTTGTGAAACTGGAATCCTGTTAAGGTAGTTGGATGCTTTTGTGGTACCACTCAGGCAGTATACTTTTCTAAATATTCTTAGTGGAGACAAGAGCCAGGCAATGATGAACAGGGCACAGACGGGTTTCTGATCCCATGGGCTGATCTGCTCTGGCTTTGCCTTGATTAAAAATATCATGATGTAATTTATTCAAGATGAGGCAGATTTACAGGCACAGGATTTAATTAAATGAACTTTAAGTCAGTTTTGAATTCCCAGCTCCCACCTATGTGGCACAAAGGCACCAATGCAGGAAGGAAGAGAATCTGCCCAACAACAGTAGACATACTCATCTCAGTAATATTTCAGGGGAGTTCCCTCCCTTCCCCTCTTCTTTGTACTTGTTTCTCAGCATATTCATTCTTGGAAGGTTATTCAACAGGGAGCATGGAGCCCAAGTAAGGGCTAAGTGTGTATAATGCATGCGCATAAGTGGATCTTCAAGGTTGTTTCTTTTGTTGTCTGTCTCAATTTGCAGGTTAATGTAAAGTAGGCTTTCCCACTTTGTTCTTTAAGTAGTTTTTGCCATCCTCAATTCCTTTTGGAATTAACTTTGAAGTTACGGAAAATAATTTAATAGCAGCAGTATTACCAAAAATTAAATGGAGAGCTTGAGGTCTGTGCAGAGGAAAATCCTTTCCATTTCTGCAGCATTTTTAATATTATCTGCACGCCCTCACTTGTGTTATTTGCAGCAGGCTTATCACTGAAGACTGGGGAGGTTTAGGTAGAGAAACAACCCATATATAGAAATAAATCACTTTACACACACTTCTTAAAAAAATGGTAAAATCTTGTGGTAGCAGTTTCAATTTCTCCTGTTCAGTTTTTGCTTCTGTTGTGGGTTCCATGACTGTGAGATTTCATCCTTTAAGACTTTTATGTGATTTTGTTTTGCATAAGCATATTTCATTTTATATTATGTGAACCAAATTCAGGCTTGGTGAGCTATGTGCTGTTCCTTTTGAAGTCACTGGGCTATTAACTCTCACGGAAATGAGTAGTAAAACTAGATTTTTGTCTTTATATCTCAGAATGGGATCTCTGCATTGAAGAAAACAAATAATGAAGTTCAGACAGATAATAATGAAATCGTGTAAGCAGTTCAAATTATTTTATTTATTCCTTGGACATTAAAAGAGTCTAAACTCTGATTTTGGTGGTTCAGGTTTTCACAGCATTTTGCATCAGTCTCATTACTGAAGCTTAGTGCAGTTGCAGCAGAATTTGCATCTTAAAGGCTGTGAACAGGAGTGGAGATAGCAATTTTTCCAGCTACTTGAGAGAATGGTCTTATGATTCCCAGAGGTCAATATACAGGGGATTTAATAGGAAAAAATATCCTCTAGTAATAAACCATCTCCTTATTTTTTTTTTATTTAGGAAAGCTAATAAGTAAAATAAAAATGCATTTAATAGTTTTAATAATGTAGAGACTAAATAGTCCCTTCTGAAGAATTCCTATCACTGCTGTGGTCATGCTCCATGTTAGGGAGGCTCCTTAGAAACAGTTGCAGTTCCCAGAAGTGAGCAGCCACCCAGCACAGCCACAGCATGCTCTTCTGCAGCCTCCAGCAGCCACGTGAGCAGCTCCTGGAAGGGCGCAGACAAAGGGTAAGCCCATGGATCCTTACTGGGATGTTCACTCAGAAGCCCAAGGACATAGAATCATAGAATATCTCAAGATGGAAGGGACCCCTAAGGATCATTGAGTCCAATTCCCTGCTCCCCATAGGACTACATCTAACTATAACTAAATTGTATGAGTAAGAGCATTGTCCAGGTGTTCCTTGAACTCTGTCAGGCTTGGTGCTGTGACCACTTCTACTTACATGTCCTCTCCTCTGCTACTTGGTCTAAAGTACTCGGTATCCCACAGGTACCTCCTGTGTACCCAGATGGGTACTAAATCCATACGGATGATCCCACACCTTTTGGGTATAGTGGAATGATCCCCCCATACCTTTTCCACATTGAACAAAGTCTCTAGTACTGACAGATTGATCTCTCCTTCATAATTTCCAAAATTCTGCAGTACTCCTAAAATGTTTTATTGGAGAAAGTTGAAGGAAGTATTCTATATTCTACATAATATAGAATATAGGCTCTGTTTTGGGGCCAGTCTCGTTTAGTATCTTTATCAATGATCTTGAGGGGATTGAGTGTACCCTCAGTAAGTTTGTAGATGACACCAAATTGAGCGAGAGTGTTGATCTGCTCAAGGGTAGGAAGGCCCTGCAGAGGGATCTGGACAGGCTAGATTGATGGGCCGAAGGTAATTGTATGAGGTTTAACAGGGCCAAATGCCAGGTCCTGCACTTTGGTCAATACAACTCCCAGCAACACTACAGGCTTGGGGAAGCGTGGCTGGAAAGCTGCCTGGCAGAAAAGGACCTGGGGATGCTGGTGGACAGCCAGCTGAACATGAGCCAGCAGTGTGCCCACGTGGCCAAGAAGGCCAATGGCATCCTGGCTTGTATCAAAAATAGTGTGTCTAGCAGGAGTAGGGAAGTGATCGTGTCCCTATACTTGGCACTAGTGAGGCCGCACCTCAAGTACTGTGTTCAGTTTTGGACACTGCAGTATAAGAGAGACATCAAGGTGCTAGAGCGGGTCCAGAGAAGGACAACCAAGCTGGTGAAAGGGTCTGGAGAACTTGTTTTTATGAGGAATGGCTGAGAGACCTGGGACTGTCTAGAGAAGAGGAGGCTGAGAGGAGACCTTATTGCTCTCTGCAACTACTTGAAAGGAGTTTGTAGAGAGGTGGATGTTGGTCTCTTCTCACAAGTAACAAGTGCTATATAGGATGAGAAGAAATGGCCTCAGGTTGCGCCAGGAGAGGTTTAGGTTAGATATTAGGAAAAATGTCTTTACTGAAATAGTTGTCAAGCACTGGAACAGGCTGCCCAGGGAAGTGGTGGAGTCACCATCCCTGGAGGTGTTCAAAAAACGTGTAGACATGGCACTTCAGGACATGGTCTAGTGGTCATAGCACTGCTGGGTTGACAGTTAGACTTGATGATCTTAGAGGTTGTTTCCAACCTTAATGATTCTATGAACTAATAGAAATAGTATTTCTAGTAATATTTAGTATAATTGATTAATATGAGGAATAATTCCAATTCATATTGGATACAACCCAAACCTTTTCACTCACCTGAAGTTACTGAAATTTCTCTTTGTCCCAGAGTTCATAATTTTTCTGCCTTGAAGGCCAGTTTGGCTGAGGTGTGCTGCAGCCTCTGTAAAGCCAGACTGGGAGGGAATAAAAGATGAAGTAATCTTCTAATCAGCCATGCATCATAATTACTTTTAGTACTGCCATCTGCTGTAATTAATACAAACTGCAAATGAAGTTACACACAATTCCTGCTGTGAGAGGAGAGCAACACTGACGTAATGCCTCCTAGAAGAATTACATTATGAGGAACCGATGTGGAGAGATGTCATACATAACTTGATTTTCAAGAAATAAAATGGTGTAACATTTGGAGTAAAAAATTTATGTAGCTTTAGCTATTAGCTATCTTCATACTCTCCTGCACTCTTATATAACTGCCCTTTGAAATGTTTTGAGATCATCACTGTAAGTGCATAGTTTCTTTGGCTTAGACATACAGAGCAGAGGGGTTAGAGGTATGGCATGTGCCATTGCCCTTGTTCTGGTTCCTGAGGAACAGGAAAGAGAGTACCCTTAGGCACTTTTTCTCTAACAAGACCAAGCTGTCTGTTGTGATTCGCTGAGGAATAATTGCTTTGGGACATTTCAAAACTAGTTTTTAAGTGAAGGATGCAAAATTACTTCTTACTCGAGGTGCAATGAATCTAGCTGACACTTTAATATGTTTATTAAAAGCCACGTGAGGCAGGTGAAACAGCAATAAATATCCATGCAGAGAAAGATCATGCATATCTGTGGGATGTTATCCAGTTAAAAGCATCTTTGAAAAATAAGTGAAGATTCATTGGTTTCTCCGAAGTTTTATTTCTGATTTATTACTGAGACATTTTTTAGAATGACTATCTTTGATAAAGTGACACAAGCTGAAAGGAAATATATACAAACCAATTTTATTTCTAACTTTAATCTCCGTGTGTCTGGAAGAGTGCTTGAAGAAACATTTTGATCTCTCTGCCTTTCAGCAAAGTGTAATCTGTTTTAGGTTTGAGGAGTTTTGACCTAGTGCTGGTGCCTTCTCCACACCCCTTTCCTCAAACAAATTAATTACTTTCCCCTGTGGCTAGGAAACAGTAAAAAGTACAGAGGTTCAATTTATAAGAGGTTCAGTTTTTATAAGGCATCCTGCATACAAAACCTTAGGAAGCACAATTATTGTAGCAAGGGAAAACGTAAAATGTAGCAGTACAAAACCAGAGGAGATATGGGGACATAAACTAGGGAATGCTTTCATGGAAATAAGGCACAGCATGGGCCATGGTCTGCAAGGCTGTAAGCAAAATAGACTGGAGCACTTTGGAGCTGTAATTTTTAAAGAGATGATGTGTTAATAACAGAGGTGTATAATAGCCTGCAAAACGATCGTGTTTGTAGCCGGTGTGACAGCAGCAGTGAACCCTGTAATGAATAAGAAGGTCCAAGGTTATGGCTGAGGCTGGTCTGAGGTTTAAGGAGAGCCACAACATGGAGGTCAGTAGATGTAACTGTACCAATATGCACAGATACCATCCATTAGCCCCATTAAAGGACTTCGGGATGATTAGGGGTTTTTTTGTAGATGATAGGAAGCCAAGAAAGGTCTTTCAAGAGAGGAATATAAACCTGAAACCTTACTGATAGGGCTTGCAATAGTCCAGGTAGAAGGTGAAAGCATTCACAGATGTGCAACTGGGAACCAGCAGAAGTGGTTTATTAGGAGGCAGATTAAGGGGGGAATTGTGCAAAATGCGGCAACTAGAAGGGTAAAGACCAGTTTCCAGGTGAGGATGACTCCAGAATTGTAGGCTTTTCTCAAGATGTGGGATGAGATGATTTAGAAAGGTGATGGATGAGACAAGGGTGTGACTGTGGGGATTCCTCTTGCCAAAGGTACTGTTCCTTTCTAGGTGTTGAAGTCAGGGAAATGAACCCATCCCAGCTCACAGTGAGCTTAGTGTGGAAGAGGGAACAGACTTATCTGAAGAAGATTTCAAATTGGCTACTGTCAGCAAGTGGTAATGAGAAGTGGAGGCGATAATAGATACTATGATAAGCAATCTGTCCAGGTGAAAGGAGATGAGAAAAAGATATTACGACACAGACTAAATTTCCTCATCTACAGCAGCCATTTTGTACCATGCAAATGCAAATGAAACAGAGAATTAAACCTCCACTGTATGAAGCAGTCACTTTCAGAGAAGACCAAGTTTCCTGAGGGACAAAAGCAGATCTGCACATGGCACTAGAATTGTCAGCATGGACTTCAGTGTAATAGGAAACCAACTATATTACTGCATAAATGATGCAAAATGGTGCACTTCTATCTGGAGCCTTTCACAGTGCTAGAAGGCCCACTACCTGGTGAAAATAGCCTTTGACCAGCCTGAGAAAAGTCTCACAGGGAACGGGAAGTGCTAGGATGCGGTGCTACGTCAGAAAGCTCAAATGATGTAAGAAAACTTCCCCTGTTGTCCTGCATGTGCAGGATAATTTAGTTAGGATGCAGTGGTAACTTGAACTCACTAGTATGATGGCTTGCTTGGAGAGTGTTTTCACAGATCATCTCTCGGTGCTCTTCTGTGTTTGGCAGCAGTTGATAACGGGTAAAGGCAGGTGAACTGGTCTGTCTTGCCTTGATATAGTGGAGACAGAGCACATAGGCAAACTGTGGTGTGATCCACTAATTGTCAACATGCTTCTGCAGATAAAGCTCACATTCCAGCTGCAATCCCTCTATAAGCTGATAGCACCTGCTCCCACAGCAGAAAGCCTCCCACGCCAAAAATCACTGGTAACATTCATTGAGCTTAACTGCCCAGGTAAGCTTTTCCATCCTTGGTTGGCTGAAGCATTTTTCTCACCTTTTGCAATTCCATTCCATCTTTTGCTTTTGAGAAGACTGCAAGCAGCCAAGCCAAAAACTTATTCCAACACTGAAACAAGCATCTATAAGCTATTTGAGTTGCAGATGGCAGGCTTATGGACTACACACTTCAGCTATAATTGCAGCAAGGAGCTCCCTCTGAGCTGCCAATACTTTATGAAGTTGGTACCCACTGCAAAATGGGGAGATCTAGTGTTATGTTCTGCATCTGTGGACCCTGATTTTTATTCTGCATGCACATGGCACTTGGTACACAATGTACACATTTGTGAGAGAGTCAGGTGCCACGGCAGTTTCAAAATCGTGTTTTCTTCTGAATTAAGGACACATATGTGCTCTACCTTATGTGAGTGAAAGCTGGCAGGAATTCAAAGATACAGTTGCTCATCCCTGGGAATTCCCTGTAGGTGCTTGTCTTGATGAGCCAGGCTGCTGCAGCCATTACCCAGGGAAGTGGCACTCTGGATGGATTGGATTACCTCTGTGGACATCAGCAGTACAACTGGATTAGGTGAGCTGTCTACACACCTGCTCATTTCAATAACCAGCTCCTGGCATTAAATGACCCAGACATGTCCTAAGATGTTTTTCCTCACCATTAGACACAGGTGCTGACTTGTATTCCAGGTGGAGAGGGCACTGTTACCCGCAGCCCCCAGTGCGGAGACCAGCAGAGAAGCACAGAGCAGGGAGGACATGGGGACAAGCGGCCAGGGCTATGTCCTCTGGCACAATCCCTGGCATTCAAAAGCAACATGCATAGACTGTAGGTGAAGAATGGCATCCAAAATACTTAACATCCCTTTTTCACGAGGTGGATGAATAATCTTCCTGTAAACAATTCACTGAAGGATGTTTTACTGAAGACAAATAGGTCAGTACTTCTTGTACTTCTCTTCCATAGCTTTTCCCTTTCTTCCATAGTGTTTCTAAAAGTGCTTTGGTTACAGAAAATCTACAGCTTTCCTTTAACAGGAACTGTATCTGTAACACAGATGATACCCCTGGTTTCTGGATTGCTTTTTTTCCCCGCAAACACTTCTGCCCCCCAGCTCCCTTTTTTTTTGTGTCAGACTTTCTGCAAGTTTATTGCTGCCTCTTTTTCCTTGAGGCATATTTCATTTCCTCTAGAAGGAAGATGTATCATGGTCTCTAATTTATGTTTTGTTCCCCCAAACACTCTCTTTATTCACTTTTGCTACTCTCTTTTTCTCTTCCTGACCTCCATTTCTGTTAATTCTTCTTTCAACACCTGTCTTCAACTCTCTTCCAAGCTAGCAAACGGACTCCTGTTTTTAATTCCTTAATGTCTTATTTCTTCTCCTTCATTCTCTTTCCTCTGTTCCCATCTCCCTTCATGATCCATTAAGAGGAAGTCTGGAAACATGGGGAAAAGCATGATGTCCTTTAAAGTGCAAAATAGTGCCCATATATTTGTATGGAGGAGAGCCACTGCAGTGTATGAGATAATCATGGTGCTGGGACCAGATAATAAAAAAGGTATTGACTACATTGATAATTCTGTAACATTAGTAATAAAATTGGATGTTAAATGTTGGAAGACAATGTGCAGATTTACTCTGAGTATACACAGACTAACCCACTTACATCCAGACAGGGCATATCTGGCAGTTGTAGAGAGACATGGACAGAACTGTGTTTGTTCAGCAGGAATTTTTGGATCAAACAAGAAGACTGCAGAGGTGTTGGCTTCTTCTCAGAACTACCTCCCTGACCGGTAAGCAGCCCATACAGATCTGGGGA
The DNA here is from genome assembly GCA_013400335.1 of Eurystomus gularis. NCBI lineage: Eukaryota > Metazoa > Chordata > Aves > Coraciiformes > Coraciidae > Eurystomus > Eurystomus gularis. The sequence continues at coordinate 139,497 of VZZY01017940.1, forward strand.
AGGACTTCTTCCAGAGTGACATTAGCAGAGTGATTGTGGCAGAGCAGGGAGAGGTCGCAAACAAAAGATGTTTGCACATGGGCAAAAGTAGGCAGAAAGTTAGTGGAAAAGAGCAAAGGTGGAATCTGCAAGGAAGTGCATGCAATGCTTGAACTGGGATGAGGTTTCAGGAGTGGTGGTGGGGGGGTGGAAGACGAACCCATAACTTATCACATGTCCTAGTGAAATTATTACATATATTTATGATGCTTGTCATGGACCATAAACATGAAATCGGTCAGACTGGGCTGCCACTATCACTATGGTAAATACATACAGTTTTGAAAACAAATATAAAATTAGTAGAAATTCTACACTGAAAGGAATGCTAATGGCCATATGAGAGAGCAAGTTGTAACTGCAGTAGGGTTTCTTGATGGTTTCACGTCTGTGAGTTAGCAAAACAGCCCAGGTAATGCAGCTGATATTCTAGACAAGACTGAGAGTCTTCCATCATTGAATACGCAAAGTCTGGACTCATATAACTTGGAAGCAAATTCAGATGCTCTGAAACCAAATGCCTGCTAGACCTCCCCATGAGATGTCATCATATCTCAGATACAGAAGGCAGATGTCATCATTTGTGATGCTGTATTGGGAATATGAACGGTGCTAGACAAGGACTCTCTTAACCTTAATTTTCATAAGCTGGGCCCAAATCAGTGTGACTGTTGCTGCTGGGTCTCCCGCCAAGGCAGCTCTCTGTAGCCAAGGTTATATCTGAGAGCCTAGGCTCAAAGTAACGCTGTTTCTTCAGGCAGATTTGAAGTCACCCACCTCACTCAGGAATCCCACACACATGAGGGCTCTGCCAGTTTTGGCTGCATGCAGCACTTGCAGCAAAGCAACCTGCACCCACCTCACTGGCCCTGGTGCTGGGGCGTTTGTGTACCTACAGTTTCAAAAATACAAAGAGCTAATGACAGTCTTTCTGTTTTTTGCTTTCAACTCTGTAGGTGAAACAGCTTGGCATGTTTGTGAAGACTCTGAGGGAAAGCCACAGCAAACTAAATATGTGTTACCAGTGGTCACAAAAGGGGAAAAAAAAATTGTTCTGTTTACCAATTTGAACGTTTCTTGCTTCTGCCAAGAAGTGCTGTATCATTGATGTCAATTGTAGTCTTTATTTTTAAACTTTCACCATGTCCCTGTCAAGACCTTCTAAAAGTGCCTGACTTGATCTTACTCATGGGAAGTAACAGGAGTAGAACCAGCTCTGTTACTGTCTCCCTGTAGTGTCTCCCTAATTGTGTGAAAAATTACTTCAGCATAAGCAAAACTGATCAACTATTCAAATACTACACTTCAAGATTGAACATTAATTTAGGTTATCAGGAGATGGTTCTGAGGTTTATATGAATATGCTCCGTAGTGCATGTCAAAACATATTATAAACCAAACTTCAGTAGTGCATCCGGAGCCACAGTGCCTCAAAGGGCCCTCATCTTCTGATTCAGACTCAGGATTCTCTCCAGCCTCCTCGCTACATTAGGCAGAGCATCACCAGCAAGTCAAGGAGGTGATCCTTCTCCACTGCTCAGTGCTGGTGAGACACAGCTGGAGTGCTGGGTCCGGTTCTGGGCTCCTCAGTAAAAAAGGGACCTGGACATACTAGGGCAAGTCTGTTGAAGAGCCACAAAGATGACGAAGGTACTGGAGCATCTCCCCTATAAGGAAAGGCTGAGAGAGCTGGGACTATTCAGCCTGAAGAAGAGAAGGTTAAGGGGAATCTCATCAATGTGTATAAATACTGATGGAGGAGAGCAGAGAAGATGGAGTCAGGCTCTTCTCAGTGATGCCCAGTGACAGGACAAGAGGCAATGGATACAGGAAATTACATATCAATATTAGAAAAAAAACCCATCATTTTATACTGTGAAGGTGACTGAGCACTTGCACACATTGCCCAGAGAGGTTGTGAGGTCTCCCTCCTTGGAGATATTATAAACCTGACTGAACGCAGTCCTGAGTAACCTGGTCTAGCTACCCTGCTCTGAACAGGAGGTTGGAAAAGATGACTCCATGAGTCCTTGCCAACCTCAACTATTTGGTGATTTGGTGACTCTAAGATTCTGCAGCTCACAGATTTTTTTTGCATTTTTAATAGCCTTAGTTAGAAAAAGGTGTTACATAAATGGCAGCAAAATGCTGCAAATGCTTGGCAAATGACAAAACTGTGGTATTTTTAGAGACAAAATAGTTTTGCCAGCTGCATTTGGCATTAAAAAGGGCTATGTTAGCTCAGTGTCATCTTTTCATGGTTCTTTCTCAAATGAACAGATGTAATTCCAATCCAAGCCTCCATCTGGAAACCCAAGGCTTTATCCTATCTGAGTGTGGATTTTAAACTGATTTGAAACAACCATAAAACCACAAAAGACATTTTACAAAGTCAACTAAGCAGGGCTCAATACTTAGTCAAACCTCCACCTAAGTGGGTTTCAGTTAAAGTCTACTTTGAATCCCCTGATGCTGGTTGTGAGCAGCCTCCCTCTCAAGCTCTCAAGCAGCTCAAGGACACTTCCTCCTTACTCGTTCCTTGTCACTCATGATGACAGCAATGACTTTCTGACTCTCTGAGACTCCAGACCAGTAGATGCAGAAAGGTGAGTAACAACAGTCATGGAGTTTGCCACACCTGGCAAGTGCTTTGCTTAGTTAATGCTCAGCACGTGCTTCACCATGAGCTTTATGCATGCAACCAACCCAGTAAGCTTCTTTGGTAGGTATATGCTGGACATCTTCATAGAGTGTTAGTGGCACTGATGGACATTTACTCATGTTTTAGAGCAGTGTTTCTCAGCCCATTAAATGAAACACTACCAAAACTGGAAAGAATCCACAGACCATCCTGGACAGTGTTGCTGTAATTGTATTTGTTTGCAATCAGGTTAAAGCTGGTTGCATTTTGAATGCTCAACCATTGCTTTTCTTCTACACCATTCTTGTTTCCTTCCTTGCATATCCACTGATTTTGTTATAGAGGAGTGGTTTTTCAAGTCCACCTTGTGTTTTTACAAACAGATAAAGAAAAGTACACTATGTGGCAATGAAAGTTTTCTTGGACTGATGGTTTCAGTGACCCCTGCAATCAGGGAGGGACATCTGCCCATCGTGTGGGAGCTCAACGCGTCCTGAGCTCTACTTCAGAGTGACAAATGAAAGAGTCAAGATTCAGATTTTCACTCATGATCTTAAGTCACTGGTCAAAACTCTGAAATCATTAAATAGGCCTTGAAAGCCATGAGATTTTTTAAAAAATATTTTTTGGAGTTTATTATCATCATTATTACTATTATTTGGCCACACACACTCTATACGAAGCAACCAGCTTTATCCACTCTCCTGAAATTATTCAGAAAGGTAAACTGACCTTTTGCTTCTGCAAAAACTCCTCACTTTACACTCACTTGCCCTGTCTTTAATTTTGGTGTCAAACTCATGTTTTCACCAGAAATCTAGCACCCTACCAGTTTTCAGGTACCTGGCATTCCAGGCTGTGGCAAAAAGAGACTAGACTGCAGGGCTCAAGCAAACGATCCATTTGAGCCTCACTCACAGGTTTAACTGCAAGGCTCAAGCAAACACTTTATTTTGAACTTCACTTACAGGCTTAATACGCCGCTATGGCAGGTTTTCATGTACGCAATGGAAGAATGTGCTATTACACATGTGCACGCTAAATATTATGTGTGTTTGTTAATTGCCCACAGTTACAAACTTACAGCATGCTAAATATTTGCTTACCCCTCCAGGAAAGCATTCTCAATCCCAGAAGAGTGACCTTAGCTGTTATTCCAACCAGCTGTTCTGACCAAGGAGGAAGTGTCTTCATACAGGCGTGATGTAGCATTGGAGAAGCAACTCCCAGTTCCTAACTTAAACCTTAGGGGTTTTATCCCCGGATTTATGTGACTATGTGCATGACTATGCCTGGGTGGATTATACCATTTGGATACACAAGCTTGTTGGCTGAAACCGACACTGAAACCCTCCAGGTTCTCTTTATCTTACTTTCTCAGGCAACTGAATAGTGGTTTGAATTGAGACTCAGGGCATATTATTTGTTGAGGTATTTCAAGGCTCAGCTCAGGTTTCCTTGAGTGATGCAGCACTGCCCTGTTTTGTCTATGGTTTATGGATGACTCGGGGCTGAGGTATCTACAGAGCTCCCCAAGAGTCGTCTCTACATAGATAGGGCCTCAAGGCGATCCAAAGCTGGGTTGCTTTTACAACCCTCCATGAGTTACCTGCATGCATGAGATGTTACCAAAACTTGTTATGAACTATGAGCCAGATGATCCATACACGGGCCACCAACCACCTGGAAATCCTGGGTGAGTCAGCACTGCATATGGAAGCTATCCTCCAGCCATCCTCAAGCTATACTCAAGCCATCCTCCCAGCTGTGAGCACTGAACAGCTTCCTTAACAGCTCTCATTGCCAGCTCCTCTCACAGAAAGTGGGCATTTGAGGCACAATGGAGAATTCTCCCCAGATCCACAGTAAATGCTTATGAGAGGGTTGGTAATTATTGTTTTTCAGCTAAACTGGCTCCATCTCTCACTAAAATCCATGGCATGTGAAAGGAATTGCAAGAATTGTTTTGTTCTTCTTAGAATGTAATGAGTAAGTCCTTGGCTTTTGTTCTTCTGTAGTCATGCACTATCTGCACCATTGGACAAGTTCTGCATAGCCATTTAATACATGCACAGTATATTTCTATATGTGCATAATGCATTTTTATTTATTTCTGTATACGTAAAGAAGAAAAAACCAGAGTAGCACTTAAGCCAATTCTCTATTAGCCCCTACAAACCAATTCCATGTTTCTCATGATTTATGTTTTATTTTGTGCAACAACCCATGCCATCTAGTTGCCTCTGGTTTTCATAGGCTATTGATGCCACAGGTACTGTCACTGCTGTGATGGATGTGACCTATCTGTAGGCAAAGTGCGAGCATTGATTTGTGTGCAGATGAACGAGCTGG
>VZZY01017940.1:144548-176285 GCA_013400335.1 Eurystomus gularis
GGGGGGGGGCGGTTGTTGGCAGTGTGTCTGTACACAGTGGAAAGACCTTCCTGTGACAGCTTTGTATGTACAGGGCATATAGAGTAGCGCAGATACCACCCAGAGAAAACTGCTAGGCCGACCTGGTTGCAGCCTTCTACCCCATGGTTAGTGGGGAAGTCCTTCTTCCTCTTTTTCCTGCTTTGCCTCTTCATATGACCCACATTTGAGGTGAAACCAGCTAACCAATCTGCTAGATTATATCAAGGTCCCATATCTCCAACACACAAAGTTTAAATACAGGGTCAAGTCTACATGCACACACAAAACCCAAGCTCTCCTGCCCTTTCTGGATACACTCCTACTCAGGCTTCCCATCTCTCCTATGTAGAAATGTAGGTTTTTACATAGGTTTTGCTCACCACGCTCTTCCGCATCAGCTTCAGGCTGACCTACCCAATCCCTAAATAGTCTCTGGCAGCCAAAGATGCAACAGTGCCCTGCAAGATTGACCTCTCCACAGTGAGGCTCTTGTGGAGATGTGTTTGCATTATTGATGTTTGTTAAGGACCATCAGATCTAGTGCACTCCAACATCTTACAGTAACTCTTTTTGGCAACAGTCACCCTTGGTTTGCATAGCACTGCAGAGCGGCGTTCTTCTGTTGAAAGCTTTAGAGGGTTCTGCAGCTGGGACAATTGCTTAATTGTTCACCAGTGATGGGCTTAGGAGGGGCAGATTCCCATAGGAGAATCAGCCTAGGAATTTCTTTGGAGGGGCTGGGCTGTCTGGGTTTCTCCACTCACTGTTTGGCCTTGGTGTGTGTTTGGGTTAGCAGTTACCCAGATATTCCCCACAGTGTTATTGGGACTCATCACCTAACAAAAGTCCAAGCTTCCTGAATATCTTGGAAACACTAAACTGTTAGCTTCCATTCTAGCCCAGGGCTAAAGAAAGCCAGATGGCTTCACTAGCAGAATATTCTGCCCAAGCTCAGATCTTGACCTTCTAGGTAGCCGTGTGTGTTACCAACATTTGAATGCCTGAAGCTGTTTTCTCCTCTGTGCTCGGAAGATCTCTTAGCAGGTCTTAACGGACTTGCATCCCTCTCTATTCCTTAAGGCCAGGCTGCTCCACTGTAAGACAACCTCTCATTTCTGAGAAACATTTAGTGCAGTAATCAATGTTGCATGTTCAAGAGATCCCCAAAGCCATAAGACCAGAGTTTTGGTTAATATCAAGAAGTTTGCAAAATTGTATAACTATGGAGTTAGCTAAGACGAGAGGTTACTATACCCAAGCAGAACAGCCAATCAATGCATCAACACGGCAAGCAAGGTCTGTGCTGGCCAGCCCAGGACATGGCACTGGTTAGTTATGAGTGCCTGCTGGCAGCTGAAGACAAGCTCAACATTCTTAACCCCATCAGAGGCCTCCAAGAGCGTCAGAAAGCCCTGCCTATCCATACGTGCTGCCTACCTGAGCAAGCATAGTGGGTTAGGAATTGAAGCTGTCAGCTGCTCATGGAGAGAATCCCTCAAAAGATCTTTTTGCCACTGACTTGACTGATGCTGTTGCCTTCAGAAAGACCCCAGAAAACATTTCCTGGAAACCTGAAGTATTTGTGTATTTGACTTTTACTTATCAAGGAAATCACATTCAGTTCCTGGAATGCTGTTGTATGTAATGGCCAGACTCTGCTGTTTTCACTGACGACTATTTGTTGTTCTTTGCTTTAGGGATAGTCAGCTGGATTCATGTAGTTGTCCAGACTCTAGGCATCTACATCTGAGCAAATGACCTAAGAGTCCCTTTGTAGTCAACACAAACCTAGTCAGTAAAGCCAGTATCATGATTCATCTCACCCTAAAGTAGAAGCTTACTTTTTATCAGATTAATTACCCCCCTACATTAATTAATCGCCACTGACTAGATTGCCATTAGCTCTACATTGCCCACAATTGGCCATATGTGGACATGTATGAATCCCACTGAGATTTCCCTATTTTCATTACAGGATTTCACTGGCCACTCTGTCAAAGTTGCCAGGAGAGGACCTCTATTTCACCTGCTTGCAATGCACACTGTCTCTTGTCTTTCCTTGATTTTCAGACCATCTTTCCTTCACAGTAATTTGGCCTTCTGCCTGCAGTTCTGGGCTGTGTTGGGTGTGGTGAAGGTAGACCTCATTGTCTTGTCCATTGTGCTAGGACAAGACAAGGTCCACTGCAGTTTTTGAACAACATCCTCTTTCTGCTCTTTTCCTCAGCTCTAGCTGACCTTCATGCATCTCTTTCATTCTTCACCCTCCAGCCTCAAGTGTACTGCAGCTTCTGAATTTCTGACCTAGCTGCATCTCTTAGTGTGCACGGATGTCAATGCCCATATGCATATCTTTTTTTTCCTTAATGTAAATACCCTCTGTGTTTCCTTGCATATATTTTGCTGTGTGGACATTAAGTGTGGGGATTGACAGCGGGGCGCAACTGCAGCTGAGAAACACACCTGCAGTGCAGCAGGCTTTCCTCCTTGTATACCTCATGTGCTTCTCTTCTGAGGCTGAGGGGACCGTGAGGGAGATTTCAGCCCATATCATAGGTTCCCAGTCAGTGATCTGTGGGCAGCAAGGCCACCCAAAGCAATCTGTAGCTCCCCTGAAGTCATGTCTCATTTTCTGCATTTACAGCCAAGAATTCTGTAAGGATTCAGGCTGAATTTTTGAGAGTTAACACAGCAGCCTATGTTACACGGTTTGGGTACTAACATGTTACATGTACGGTTTTGGCAAATATAGACCCATATATTCAGCTATAATGCAGAACCATAAGGAATCAGACAGAAAGCTCGTTTTCCCCTCCTTGCCCTTTCATACCCATTTCTACTGACCCATCTTCCTCTGCTTCCCTGCAGTCATTCTTTGCCTTCTGACCATATTTGATCACTCTTTTTTCAGTGCAGTTTCCCGTTTGATTTCCTTTTACAGGAACATGTGTACCCTGACATCATAGATAACTACCACAATCCCAGCTGTCTGAGCACTGTTTTTTTCTGTATATGAACTTGTGAACCATATTAAAAATTCAGGATTTATTGTGGTTGTTTCAAGAATTTCTGACAGACAGATGAGCATTATTTCAGAGGAAATAACTCCTCTGTAGTCAGCCTGTCCTGTATTCCCCTTGGCACTCCCTGGGCTTGAGAATATTAAAATTGAAAGAAAAATGGCCCACAGTTAAAGTGGATTAATGAGACTGCATATCTTTTTGGCATGCATGGCAACTGCATGCAATTGAGTACCAGTACCTTCTCATTAGCACTAAGCAAATCTATTTTGAGATTATTCCTCTTGAGGGAACTACATGAATTCCTCCCATAACACCACAGGCAGCCTCTTAAACCCATAAAGGTCTCTCATTACTTATCATCTGCTTTCCTAGTACTGATAGACAACTTTGCAATTACTTTGGATTGACTCCAAAGAGTGTGGTAGAGAAGTAAGTGTATGCCCCTATCAAAGGGTGCACTCTTCCTCAGCCAGGGAAGGCAACTGGCACTTCACTAAACAACTGGAACTTAGATGTCCTTCAACAGGCAAAGGAGGACCTTTCTGTCTCTGCTTCTATGGGACACTGTTTCCCCCTGCTCTCTTAGAGAGGATCATGAGTGCATCTCAGGGTGGAAGCAGCAGCATCCCATTCCCCGGCTTGTGTTCCCCTCCTGCCAGGTGATCAGTGGGAAGGTAGGAGAGCTGAAGTCCAACCAGAGCACTGAAAAAGCCCACCTAAGTGCCCAGAAGATATGCTCAGATCTCAGATGCTGACCTGGGGTCCTGGGCTGATTCTTTCATAGAACCACCAGCAAGAGCTTGTAGCACATGAGCACTGTATGTAGAGCCAGCCAATACCAGATTGAACATGCTAGCCATGTGTGCTTGTACTGCCTCACAGTAATTTGCTGAGATTAGGGCTTTCTTCAGGGAATGAACACAAATTTTTAAGCAATTCCAAATGAATAGTTCTGTGTCTGCTCTCTCTTGGTGATGACTGAGGAATGAGAAGCTCTTTTCCTCAAGTATTTTCTACTGATGAGCCTAAATTAGTCCTCCCTGAGCCCTCTGTGACTGTCACAGGACTGACAGAGTCTGTTCAAGACAGCATCAAGCTTGATTTGATTGAGTTGAGAGGAGAGAGAAGGAGAAGCTGAACCGCACAGCTACGCTGCGCCGCGTGATACCTTGTATGACTGTGCTCTGTTAATGGCTGTCCCATCAACTGCACAGTCCCTTGCCAGTTTAGAGTTAGCGTGAATCTTTCTGTGCCATGTAATCACCTCAGTGACTTCAGTGGAGGCATTCTCCAGGTCTGACTGTGCCAATGAGATGATGTTCAAACAAAAGGTGAGGTGGGATTTCTGTGGTACTTGGCACAGGAACTGCAAAGGGAATGCTCTTCAGTTTTGTCAACAAAAAAATTGGAGTTTACGGGAATGAATTTATTTCATCTAATTTGAAACTGTCGTAAATAACCATTTTGATCATAAAAATTGTCATCAATCAAAGCTATGTCTAATTTCTATGTGTGATTTGTATCAAGTGCTTGAAAAAATGATTGCTTTTCAATTAATTTGAGGCATGTGATAGAACTGAAATGTTGATTAGGGCAAAGGCAGCAGGTGCCTCTTTGCCCTTGCTGTACCCTGCTCTGTTAACTGCAATGGTTCAGGCCTTCTGCTGTTCCTACGGAGTGATTTAATGCTGCCTTACCCCACAGAGGCAGGATTTTCTGAAGGAGACAGTATGGATAGAAGCCATCCTGTGTGGCTCACAGTGGTTGTGGCAGTTGTGGGAGGTTGGAGGATGGACTGTGCTGGGCAGATCCAGGGCTCCAGTTTTTCATGCAAAGAAAAGAGAGTGTTTTAATCTCTCCTTCACTGTGCCCTGTCCCACTCCATGTTCACTATTGTAATTGCTGACAGGTAAATGGAGGAAAAGTGGTGACTTTGGGTCTTCACTTTTTGGCTCTATTGGCATTATTCAGTACTATCAGGTAAATCTGTTCTGTTGAAGGACTACAGCTGCAGATGCCTTACCAATTTCTGTTTAGATTTACTTTTAATCATAATGAATATCTTGTCTGACAGGGGCCCAGTGGCTGTGCATGGCACATTTGAGCTTTCTGTGTTAAAAAAAGAACAAAGACAGAAAAGAAACGAACGTCAGTGAGGCAAACCCAGGATAGGGAAAGGGAGACACCAGCGACTGTATTAGGCCAAGCTGTAAGGAGGCATGAGAGAAGAAAGTCAGTCCTTGGACACAGCAATCACTGTTGTGTTGAAAAAGGCTCATGTAGGAGGTATTTGCTGAATGTGACTGGCATCCTGGGATTCACCTCATCTTGCACTATTTAATCCATCTCCTAGAGTTAAGCTTTCTTATTGTTGTCAGACTGATCGACAGATATGTGTGCTTTGTATTACCAGGCCATCTTTGTGCCTATGAAATATCAGCAGGCTGCGTCCCTTCCTAAGAAGGGGAGGATTTTGAATTGGTTTGACTTCTCAGGGCTGGATTACTGCAATTCTTTGTTTGCAGGAGTTACCAACCGTGTTATCTCCTGAATGCAGCTGATACAGGATGCAGCAGCTCACAGGCTTTTGGGCACTCAGTTGTTTCAACACAATGTTCCCATTTTAAAGTCTGTGCTGGCTTCTGGTGAAATTTCATGTCAAGTTCAAAGTCCTGCTACTGGTATAGAATGTGTTTGATGTTACACTGGTTCCTTTTGCTGACAGGTAGCATGTTCCTCACTGCTCAGCCAGATCCTAATATAATTGTGAGGATATGCAGAAGGAGAAAGCATCTGCTCCCTGAAGGGTGTTTGGTCAAGGGTCTTCCCAATGCAAAAGGGGATGGTAAGAAAAGGAGGAAGCCACAAGCAAGAGGGCACAGAGACCCAAACCCAACCAACAACCAATACAGGAGGCAGTGATGGGAGTCAGTCACACTGACTGATAAGAATATATGGATATAATAATGTTTATTTCAGTAAGATTATCTGATCCAGGACCTTGTAAAACAGGGTGATGAAGAAAAGGGGGAACCCATAAACTAGAGACTCAAATCTGGCAGACAAATGCAATGGAGAAAAAGACAAAAACCAACCCTGATGTGAACAGCCAGCAAAGCAGCCTGCTTGGAAGGGGAAAATTCCTAAACAGAAGAAGTTGTCTGCTGAAAAAATACTGACAGGGAAAGACCTGACAACCTGGAGCTGTGAGCCTGGGAACCAGAAACAGCCCTGAAAAATGCTGGTGGTCTTTTGGAAGTGCAGCCAGGGTACCTGCAAACTGGAGACCTGAACAGGGGCAGGCAAAATCATGGTCCCTCCTCCCATCTGTGCAATGTACTTTTGCTCCCTGCATGTCGCATCCATTTATTGTGTTTGGTACTGACTCAGCATCTAAAGTAGCAACAGCTGAAGTACTGTGGGGTTACCCATCCATTGCTAGCCCGAAATACTTCAGGATGTCTCAGCTTGCTCTAACTTACTGTATTTCCTCTGCTTTTTTTGGTTTTGTTGTTCTTTTGCCACTTTAATTATATCGAAAGTTATAAAAAGGTAATTCTGAAAGACACATTTAGAAAGGAAAGGTCAAAATTACCCTCCTGTCTTGCCTGCCTTTATCAGCAATTAATTCAGCTTCTACAGTGTGCTGCCTGGTTTTGCCAGAGCTCCTACATTTGTGCCATTGGTAACAAATGTTTATGAGCAACAACACAGGCCTGTGACATTTAGCTGCTGAAATCAGCCCAAAGTGAATGTGTTCATCCAAGCACAGTGGAGGTTGAAACCCTATGGAAAGCTCAGAATGATCTTCTCAGAGCAGTCGTTCAGATTTGACATGCGTGAAATACCCATTTATCAAAGAAACCTCCATCCCCATCCCCAAACCCTGCCAAAATACCTGCAAGTATTGAAGCAAATGGCAAGTGACCTCTGGACTCCAGGGAAACGATCCTCCCTCGCCTTCAGTGCCACAGAACTGATGAAATGGAAACAGCCTTTTCTTTCTAAATGACATCATTTTTTTCTAAATTACTTCCTTCTCCTTGTAGGAGGAAGTATCAAAGTCCTTTTGCATATTTGTAAATATTTCTAAGCAACATGGGGCTAATGCTCCTCCAAGTGTTGAGGCCTGAAAGCTTGAACTGTTGTTACTGGAGAAACAGAAGAAAGCTTGACAACAATTGAGGATGGGCTAGGACTGTGTCTTAACACATGGGCCCAGTGTCTTGCTGATAAACAAGTTATTTAATACTCAGAAAGATGTTCCCATTTTGAATTACTCAGTTCTTCAGATTACTACAGAAACACAAGTAATCTTTTCAGAGGCCTGGTCTGAAAAAGGAAAGAGAGAAGGGGAAAGACTTTGATGTATTGGAAGAAAGAAAGAGCTGAATTATGTACGCTGCCTTAAAAATGGGTCTGTTGTTTTATTATGTTTCAGAGTTATCTTAAGATGATTCTTAATGCCTAGCAAATGACTATCATCTCCCTCTCCTAGAGAGATAGTTACTGACTTCTTTGCTGCAGTTGTCTGAAATAGATTGATCATAGGTTTTTGTATTTTTCTTTAAAAAAATGTTTTTATTTTATTTATTTTATTGTATTTAAAAGTTATTTGGTTCTGGGTCCTAGCCAGAACAGAAACCAGTATTTGATGTTTGAATGTCTATTGCTTATATAAGAGATTATAAGATTAGAAGCAAAAAGGTGCAAAATTATGTCAATAGCCTGAGACAGAACAGTACTTTATACCCTTGAACACCCTAAAAACAAAACTGCTTTTTTTTTTTTAAACTACCTGCTAAAAACTGGAAATTTGAGGCTGGATTCCTAAACCAAATGGAAATTAAAATCCAGCCCTGCTCTGTAGAGGCAGTGCAGCTGAGTAGGGCAGGCACTCCCTGCATCCTTCTCATGAAACCATTCAGCCTCTCCCGTCCAGTTGTTAATCTCAGTCTGTTCTTTCCAGAATCCCTCTCCTAATTTGTGTTACCAGAGAAGTGAACTTGTTTCCCTGTGAATTGTAGACCATGGACCAGAGCTGGATGCCTTGTTAGCGTATAAGATTTTGCAAAACACAGCTAAGTCCAATGCCAGTAAACTTCTATGGGTCAGTTCTAGAGGAGGCGAGACTAGACCATTCAGCTGTCTCCTCTCCTTACTCTGGGTTTTCTCTCTTTCCCCTTGCATCTTCAGCTCTTTTAAATTCATTTGGGTTATTCTTTTAAAAAATGCCTTCCTCTAAGCAGCTTGACCCACTTTCTGCTCTTTGCTATTGCTTTACCATCTCTCCTGAGGATGTAAGGAGGAATTAAAAAGAAAGACTGAATAGTTTTCATTTGACTTTTAGTTGCATATTTATGGGCTTGCTAGATACAATGATTTAACTAATAAATAAGTTTACCCCTTTATATTTAGGGGAATTGCACTGCACAGTGTGATCATGTATGCCTATGAGATGATTTGTTAAAGAAACCTACATGACTTAATTACAAACACAGACTGTTACCCAATCCAGACACCACTATAATGAAAGGAGAAAGTATTTCACAGAATAAGAGAATTTAAGGGCTGGAGACAATCCAGAATTTTGTCCTTGGAGCAGTAACAGCCCTTGTTCAGATATAGAAATCAGAACCAAGAGCAGAGAGCAATGAGAAGTCGGGGCGCCCTCTAAACTAAACTTGTATCTATTTGATAGTTTTGCCAAAACTAGAATTCACAGAATGTTACCCATACTAACTTAGCAATACCATCCTTTTCATGTGGAGGCAGTTTTCAATATCATTGGGGAAATAATGATTCTGGCAGAATAGGTACCCTCACTTCCAGAATATCCATCAATAGTAGGTTTCTAGTGATAAAACTGCATCAGTTTAAAAGAAAATCACACTGGTCCGGGTCTAAGTCTTTCTGATGTAATTGCTTTGGGAACTGAAAGCAATGGAAGACAAACTATACTCTAAATATTCTCTGACAGGAAATGTTTCTAGTCATTCAGGAGAAGAGACAGGCATCACCATCTCAGATTATGCAATTTCCAAGTAATCACAACAATCCACCAGGGTCGAGAAGCCATTTCCCTGAGAAAGGCACCTGAACATCTTTTCATCGTTTAGCATGTACCGATACATTTCCAGATTTATCTGCTGAAGAATGCTAATGAACTTCCTGAAATACTTGCACCCTACAACTCTGACAACAGTGGGTTTTTTAATATTATGTAATGTGGCATATTAATTAATAATTTCCATGGTTCACCCCAAAGAAGATCACAGTTTAACTGCAAGAGCTGTTATATTGAGTTGCTGGATGCAAAAATCCCTGTTCCAATCTCCCTAAAACCTAAAATGACCATGCAGATAAATGAGAGGAGGGATCTGGAGGCACAGGTACCTCTTTGTGTGCAGGCAGATGCAAATGTATTTCTGCTGTGAGCCCAGTGTCAGCCCTGTGCTGGGCTAGCACTGCGCTGAACCAGTGCAACTTCTGCTTGGACACAGATAACATGGCCTGCAAAATTCACACCTTGTGCACGTGGCAAAACCGCTGAGCGGCAGACAAGGAACAGAGCCTGATTTCCTGACCAGGGGTCTATGTTCCAGCTGATAAACCACTGCCTTTTCTATGAGGACTTTGGTCACGCTGAGAAAAATAATAAAAATACCTGTTTTTTGCTGTATTGGTCATAGAAGAAGGACAGTTTGCTTTAACACTGGGGTTCATTATCCTTTAAGTTGTAAATATCTATAGGGAGACAACCTGAGTATGGAGAAATATGGTATTATTTAAAGCTTTCCAAGACAATTGGACTCAGACAACAGGAAGAATTTTTCTTGAACATGTCACATTGAAGTCTATTGAACCCAAGACAGGCTTTCCTAAGCCTCAGACAATGGACTCTCAACTCCTCAGCAGTCTCAGAAACAAGATTCATTCAGTAGTAGGTCTTTGCACTGAAGAAATACTGAACAGCATTTTTTTTCTTCTTCAGACAGAGAAAACAGCAGCTGTTACTTCTGAATATTCCAGCCTGGGTTACAGGGAAATTTTCGTATTTTATATTCTGGCCTACTACCAAGGACAGAAAAAAAAAAAGGTCCAAAAGGTCCTACTTCTTTGACATCGGTAATTCAAGGATATTTTTCCCTTCTTGGCTGCTAACTGTGCCCTGTGAGTGTGAACCAGAGCTCTATATGAATTGGACCAACTAAGAGATATGCAAACATGGGTGCGATGACATTTACTAGTCTGAAAGTTCAGTAAAGTGAAATAAAACAGGGTAAGTACTGAGTTTATTGCATGTCCTCCAATGGAACATTATGGTGATACTCATCACATCTAATTCTAGAGTTTCTGGATCAGCTGTAGCTGTAGGATCAGCTGTAGGTGAAACTGCTATTGCATCAGGTGCACAAATGAACTAGACTTCTGCAGCCCAAGTCCCAGCCAGCTAGCTGAATTTTGTATCTCTTGAAGGTTTTACCCATCAACATGCCCTTCCATATAGTTGCAGCTATTAGGCATTTTGCATACTGTTATTGCTCTCTTCAGATTATAATGAAACAAAATCTTGTTTAATAGCTTTATTGATGACCTGGGTGAGGGAATCGAGTGCTTCTTCAGTAAATTTGCAGATGACACGAAATTAAGCGGGAGTGTCGATCTGCTCAAGGGTAGGAAGGCTCTACAAAGGAATCTGGACAGGCTGGATCAATGGGCTGAGGCCAATTGTATGAGGCTTAACAAGGCCAACTGCCATGTCCTGCACTTTGGTCAATACAACTCCCAGCAACAATACAGGCTTGGGGAAGAGTGGCTGGAAAGCTGCCTGGTGGAAAAGGACCTGGGGTGCTGGTGTGCCCAGGTGTCCAAGAAGGCCAACAGCATCCTGGCCTGTATCAGAAATGGTGTGACCAGTAGGAGCAGGGAGGTGATTGTGCCCCTGTAGTCGGCACTCGTGAGACCTCACCTTGAGTACTGTGTCCAGTTTTGGGTGCCGCAGTATAAGAAGGATATTGAGGTGCTGGAGTGGGTGCAGAGAAGGGCAACGAAGCTGGTGAGGGGTCTGGAGAATATGTCGTATGAGGAGCACCTGAGGGAACTGGGATTGTTTACCTTAGAGAAGAGGAGGCTGAGAGGAGACTTCATTGCTCTCTACAACTACCTCAAAGGAGGTTGTAGTGAGGCTGGTGCTGGTCTCTTCTCCCAAGTAACTAATGATAGGGCAAGAGGTAATGGCCTCAAGTTGTACCAGGGGAGGTTTAGATTGGATATCAGGAAGAAGTTCTTTAGTGAAAGAGTGGAACATTGGAACAGGCTGCCCAGGGAAGTGGCGGAGCCACCATCCCTGGAGGTGTTCAAAAGACAGGTAGATGTGGCGCTTCGCTACATGGTCTAGGGGTTAGGGAGATGCTGGATGAAGGTTGGACTAGATGATCCTAGAAGTCTTTTCCAACCTAAATGAGTCTATGATTCTATGAAAGTCAGCCTTTGCTCAAATTAATATCCTTTTTCAGAGGAATTTCAGTTGCCTTTTGTCCAAACTCAAGATGAAAAAAAAATATTTGTATAACTGAAGCATACTTGAAACTTACATTAAACATATGGATTACTTATGATTTGAGTATTATTTTGCTCTGTATTCCTCTGAAGATGAAGACAAAACATCTGCATAAACGCATACAGAAGTAAGTTTTTTGACTCATATATATGAAATTTATCTGCACATAGGATTGCAGTGGCAAAAATCTCCAAAACACACTAATATAAAAAAAAGTATAAGACAATGACGAAGTTCTTTAGAAAACTTCAAAATTCTTCACATTTAAGTAGTAAATGATGAATATTTCCTTGTAGCTGCAATATGTGTCACAGCTTTAAATTATTAAATGTGCAGCAGCAGTGATAAAAAACCTCCTCCATTAATAACATCTAATGGATTACTCTTTTACAGGTCTAGGAATGAAGGGCTTCTGTGCACCTGGGCACGTAGTCGGCATGTACTTGGTGGGTCTGCTGCATCCCTGATGTGTCAGAAATATGGTGCAGAGAAATACGCAAGGCCTAACTGCACTCTTGCGTCTCACATCATGTAGTTGCACCACCCACCCTTCATCTGTATCACAGCTCTGTTGCTTGTGACCAGTGATATCTGTGCTCAACTAAGAATCCAGCCTGTGGAGATATGGCCAATACATGACAGAAAATGTCTGGAACATGTACAGAATACCCCAAAACTTGTTGGGCTTCCTACCATGTCTTCTCTTCAAATCTCTTTCTCAACATCAAGATTTAGTGAACCTCTCTAAAGATAGGACACTACTGCCCTTTTGCAGATTAAGGACCACCAGCCTTCAAGTTGATATAGTGCCCTATCACTGGCCTGTCCACCCAGAAACATGGCCTTCCTGACCTCATAGTGCAGGAAACTACAAGAAATACTACACTCCATGAGGTCCTGAGTAATGAGATAAGAAAAAATCCTGATAAAGGATGAACGCTTCCTGTGCTCATTGTAAACACACAGAAAAGTTGGTATGACTCCCCTGAACTGTAAGTATTTTTAGTGTATTTGATTGCAGTTGGTACTGATAAGGGCAAATCTGGAAATTCCTTTGATTTCAAAATTAAATTTGGAGAAACTTTATTAGGGTTTTGATGTTTTGCTGAAAACAGACTGAAATAAAAGTCAGATGCTGTTTATTGTTACAGGAACTGAAATATCAGGAGTTAAGAGAATGGGGAAGGCAGACTCAAGTAAATGTTAATTCCTGGTGCTCAAACTTTACTCAGAGGCAGTACAGAACCAAGAAGAAATACAAAATGCTCAAGGGCAGAAAGCATTCTGGTATCCTCCCTGCTACTAGCGGGGAACTTGAATTGCTTAAGGGTTGTTTGATGTTTTCTGGAGTTTTCTTCAGATTTTTTTAGACTTTTTAAAATCTAAGTGTGTCAGGGCCCCTCCAGCAGTATTTTGATGATGTACAGATGTTGAAACAAAAAACTCATAGCATGGACTCTTTGTAAACTCAGGTATAGAGGCTGGATTGAGGACTTTATACGACCATTAAAATGTCCTCATTTTACTCACCTGTTTCAGTCTCAGTTCATGTTCTCTGTGGGTCTTTGATCTGTGGTGCTAACAATATATTAAAAAGACCAGGTTGTTGCTGATTAGTGGCTGTTGCAGAGATGAGTGAACTATACGCTGCTGGGCGTTACAGTATTTTTGTGAGGATTGTTTTTGCTAGGAATAGAGTGAAAAGTGGTCATGGTTTTTGTTACAGAGATGATCTGGATAAGACAGTCCCTGTAAAAAATTGCTGAAGATGTATACCTTATCCTTGTGACAAGAAAGCATATCTGCTGTCAGGCTCACTTGCTTTTTTGGGCACTCAGAGAGAGCTTCCCGCAATCGCGGAGACACGTGGGTGAAGACAGTTTCATTTTGGCTAAGTTGCCATAGGGATTCTGCAGCTGGAGCTGCAGGAGAGCAAGTTGTCACTTGCCATTAGCTTTGTTTTGATCCTTTGGGCCAGGATGCATCTCAGATACTGCCTGGTTAACTCCTCTGCTGCTGGTGTGGGGAAGGACGGCCACTAAGGAAGACAGCCCGTGAGCTGGAATAAGTGCACTCAAGTCCTGCCTCTGCTGGAGCTGACCTGGTCATTTGTGCCGTATCGAAGACTCAAAGTAAGAAATGATAAAACTCTAATAAGGATTAGTCAGTCAGTGTACCTGCAATTAAGAATCTGTTGCAGCCAGGCTACGGCATCCCATTGCCAGGCCTCACTCTCATTTAAGGCCACGCAGCGCAGTGGAACAGCATACTCTTAGCAAAGAGACCAGGGGATGACTGAAGTACTGTACTTGGTGTCCCTTGTAAGGGATGCTAGTACCTCTTTATATTAAATTAATAACTACCCATTCTTAAGGTAGGCTTGAAAAAGCTTGCCGCCAGGTATGCTCCAAGATGCTTCTCTCTGCTATGCCTGGTGAGAAGTACGTCCACATAAGATTGGACCTGCTGAAAGAAATATGGCATGAAATTAAATAAGAATAGTTGGGCTTGCCTTTTACCTTACTCAGTTCAGTTCATTTTAATCGTGTCTGACACTCAGTGCTTTGTGTGTGTCTCCAGAGACTGGAATGGATGTGCTGGACATACTATGGACAATAAAACCTGGAACTAAAGCCTGTGTGGCAGAGACATCCCAAAGAAGATGGACAAAACTGCAAGTGTTTTGTCATCAGACAAATGCTTTCTTAATTACACTGCTTGGACTGTGTCCAATCCAAGTCTATGTGGATAGGTGATGAAAACCAGAGAACGGCATGGGATTTTGGCACAAAACAGGCAGAAGGCAGGAGCCCTGGGCAGCCTCCAGCCTAAACACTGAAGGAGATGAGGAATCCAATGCAGGTCCTTGGCTGAATGGAAGGAGAGGAGATGCCACTGATGCTGATCAATGTTTTTAGTCTCTTGCAGAGTACATACTATAAAAACCCGAGAGGACAAGTAATTCTTTTTAAAGACAGTTTTAACACTTAATGGAAACAGTAACACAAGATCCAGTGAATTCAATGATTCAGAAAAAACAGTGTGAAGCAGCTCCTGTTTGTCTGCCTGCCCCAGACCAGGCTACCACTTCCCCCCTCTCATTTAAATTCTAATTAATACCTGCATTTGTAAGGAAGATAGGCTGGAATCCAGATTTTCACCAGATGGTGAAAAATCCTGTTTTCACCATCAGTAAGGAGCTGTGGGAGCTTCTTTCAGAGCCTTTACCTTTGCAGAAATGGCTGATATTAGTTACAAGTGATACAGTAGAAGCACAACCATTAGCCGTTTTCATGCTGCACGTATATCATGCTGGCTTCCTTCACATGAGGTTTAGCCACTAATATAGTACATTTAAAAAAATCAGATGTTTTTCTCTGAGGCTATCACATATAGAGTAATTAAATCAAATAAACACAAGAGTTACACAGAGGAGGTTGACAATGCATTTGAAACCACTGTGCTTCAAATACAGGGTGATGCACATCAGTTCGGGCTGATCATTTTTTTCCAGGAGAGGTTTATTCCAGTGCAGGCTGCTCAATTCTGCAAGGATTTAAGCATCCTGGTGGCATTTAAGCATGTGTTTTACATTAAGTATGTGAATAGATCTATTTGTTTCAGTGTAATACCCATTTACTTAAAATGAAGCATATGCTTGCTTGTTTGCTAGTCTGTAGCCAGCTTTCCTGGGATGAAGCCCTAGGACAAGGGGAAGGGGACAAGAAAGAGCTTTTGTGCCCCCTGAACAGGCTGAGCAGCATTCAAAGCAGCAGCAGACTTACCCTCTGCGCTGACCTAGAGCTCCAGTCAGAAGAACATGGCCACTGAAAGCCAATGTAGCTGCTGTTTGAAGAAAGAGGATGCAGAGCATCCCAGATCCTGGAGCAACTCGAACTGAATCTCTTTTCTTCCATCCAGTTAGTGTGAGCTCACTTTGGATGAGCCAGCTGAGCTAAATGCTTCAGAGCTGGGTGTGAGTAGGCCTTTGGTCATCACTGAATGGTGTGTCCTGTCTGGGTTTATTAAAGAAGACTACAGCGCAAGCCAGAAAATGCCAAATAGCTGCCAAGTGGGCTATCAAGACCCTGACTGCAATGTAAGTAATACAATAAAAAAGTTGGAGAGGTTCTTTCCTCTCCCTGCATAAATGCAATCCAAGTGAAATATTACAGTTTTAACATTAACTTGCAAATATCTTTCTGCTTCAATATAATGCTTTGGAGGTGAATCATAGCTTTGGGGTAACAGTGGGAGCTCCCAAACAAATTTATTTCCAAGACAATACATCTGAATTTTGTTTTAGAGATGTACTAGAAAGCAAAAGTGCCTTCTTGAATGAAAGCCTAGTTATGTGATCAGTTTTGTCTTTATTTAGAACATTCTAACAAAGGCTGAGCGAAGTTCCTTTATGTTTTTCTGAGCAGGAGCTGTAGATACAGGCTCCTTGTGTTAGCAGATAGACTAGATGGAGTCACCGTCCCACACCGCCTGGAAGTCGTGAGTTGTTCTTAAGGAAATAGTTTCCAAAAGGCTTTTAAGCCTCTGAGGTCACTAAAGGAAAGCACAAAGGCCAAACCATCAATCTCCTCCACAGGAGAATGGGAAAACAAGTTACAGACATGAGGAAATTTTATTTTCCTGTTCTGTGACTGGTGTTTCCAGGTGGCTATGTGTAATGTGCATCTGCGGCCCCTGAAATGAAGCTTACTGGGGGGTGCTGCACAGGGACATTAGGATGCTCTTTAAATCAGTCCTGAATAACCTAATTTCTACTCTCCACCGACACATTTTTGGCACCCTGTAGGCAGTGCCAAGCCCTTCGAAGCACTGAAGTAGGGATCAGTAGCAGGGGACTTTTCTTTACTCTAAACATACAGATTCCCTAATTATTTCTGCTTGCTCTCCTATGGCTTTCTTGATAGTTGCGGAGTTTCAGAATAGAACTGCTACTAAGAAATGGACTCCACCTGGACCAGCCACCGGCTAACAATTTCACTCCTACCTCGTGATCCATACTAATGCGTATTTTGGCTAGCAGCAGCAGGCACAAAGCAAAGTCTCTTTTTCTTTCAACCTTCTCCTATCTTCTGCGAATATGCAGCTATTTATAATCCTGCCAGATGTTCCAAAGAGGCTTTCTTGCAGGGTGTGTTCATCCTCCATCAGTAACTTTATATGCAGGGTGTTGGATCATTCCTGCAATCTGTACCAAGTTTTCTTATTTCTTGATTTATCTCTTACTGTCATGGAGTCAAGTGTGTTCTTTTAAGCCAGTGCCGTTCATGCAGTGACTGTGAATGACAGGAGAAGGCTCACGCTCCCTAGTGCATTAGCCCATGATGCCAGAAGTCTAAGCGGCTTCATTTTCAGCACTGCAGCACCAGACCAGCTCCACATGATGCTGGAACACAAGAAAGAACTTCCCTATCCCCTCACAGCAACATTTTCTCAGGCAGTAAGGGCAAAAAAGAAGCAGTTTCTGGACTAATCAGCTACTTTTAATACATTTTTCGTATTGTAGATGATGAAGCCAGGTAGCATTATGTGGCTGCAAGCACCTAATCTGTGCAGGTTTATGGGATGTTTATTTACATCCTATGTGCTCTTTGTATGTGCAATCTATGTGCTCTCAGTGCTATGAGAGGGCAACAAGGCTAGTGAAAGGGCTGGAGAGCATGCCCTATGAAGAGTGGCTGAGGGAACTGGGTTAGTTTAGTCTGGAGAAGAGGAGACTGAGAGGAGACCTCATTGCCCTCTACAACTACCTAAAAGGAGGTTGTAGCGAGGCTGGTGTTGGTCTCTTCTCTCAAATTAGTAATGATAGGACGAGGGGAAATGGCCTCAAGTTGCATCAGGAGAGGTTTAGATTAGATATTAGGAAGAAATTCTTCACTGAGAGGGTAGTTAGGCACTGGAATGGACTGCCCAGAGAGGTGGTGGAGTCACCATCCCTGGAGGTGTTTAAAGAATGAATAGATGCAGTGCTTGAGGATATGGTGTAGTGGTTAGAGAGGATATGGTGTAGTGGTGGAGTGGTTAAAGTGATGCTAGGAGAAGGTTGGACTTGATGACCCTGGAGGTCCTTTCCAACCATAACGATTCTGTGATTCTGTGAGATAAATCTTTGTTTTAACATCAGCTTTTGAAGAAAAAAGGCAGTAATAAATGAACTGATTGAAATATTATGAGAGGTATCTGCATCTCAGTGCTTCCCAGAAGCTCTCCCCAGTTATCTGCTGCTTGGTGGAATGCCTCAGCACGCAGTTTTGTAATTCAAGTAATACATAATGCAGCTCTTTTTAAAACATACGAAGCAGAAAAGTGGCTCTACTGGTAGGCAAGATGTGTGTCCTGGTTTGGCCAGGACAGGGGTAATTTTGTGTGGAGCCAGGTTATTCTATACCATGCTGACGTCATGCCCCGGGGCCAATTCCAGTGGGGGGGCAGTTCGGGTTGGACTGTGCTGGGCTCGGTCAGTCCCTTTTTGTCCGGTATTATTCTTTTTTGTATTGCTCCTTTCTCACTGTTACCGTTGTTTCTTACTAACTGCAAGTGTTTATTACGTGTTTTTTTGTTGTTTATATTAAACCTCCCTTATCTCAACTCAAAAAGGCACTTTTAAACCTTTCTTTTTTTTCTTTCTCTGTCCACGACCCACGGCAGAGGGGAGAGGGCAGGGAGCAGTGGCAGCCACGCGGCTCTGGCCACCCCGCAGCCCCTGCCGCAGCTTTTACTAAACCAACACAATGTGTCAGCCATGCATTTCAAAAATTTCTAAGTGTTGGGTTAAAGTCAGAAAGTTCACAAATGATCAAATCATAATTCACATTTTGCATATAAGATCCAGTGACAGGAGATGGTTTGGGATGCTTGCAATTCATGGTGCCCAACATGAAACATTTAAGAGACCTTTAAAGAGACATTTAAGACATTTCTGAGAATTTGTTTTTTCTAGGATGCGGCAGGAAAGTGCCACAAAATCCATTTAAATTTGTTTTTATTAATTTCAAATCCAGACCTCAGTTCTGATTATTTGGTGATACCAAAGCACACAGTAATTCAACACAATTGAATTTTTCTCTCCCATCAATCAATGTAAAGCAGCAACACCACTGACCTACAAGATCAGCAAATTGTCACGGCATTCTTCTCAATTGTATTTTCATTTAAAAATTACAAATCTTGTATAACAAGATCAGGATTTAAGCTCACCCCTGTGCAGACAGACCACGTTCTCTGGCAGGATATCACCATGACTGTAATACCACAGCACTAGCCATGAAGGAGCAAAGATTTTGAAGGACCATAAACAGAGAGGGAAGAGCAAGCCTGAAAACAAATTGCATGATAGAAACTTTAAAAACTTTATTAATCAAGATAATTTACCTATAACAAATCTACACTTAATGGAAGTTATTTGTTGCTGATTCGCACAACACATAAAGGGAGCGGTTATGAAAATCCAAGGTTTCTTCCATATTTTGCAGTGTTGCTGTTGTGAGAATCCTGTGCTTGAAATCAAAGATGCTATATAAACAAGTGTAATGAGATGCAGAAAAAAGAATCTTTTAGATTCGAATACAACCAAAATCATATAATTGGCCATGTTATCAAGTCTGACTGGAGGCTAGACAAAGCAATTGTGTATAATTTGGTTATCATGGAACTTGTAAATCTATTCTTACAAATGCGGCCATGTGCTAGTATACATTAGTCACATCAAACTGTCAACATAATTCACTAAATGTTTGAAGAAAGCTCTCAAACTCTAAAGGAATGAATTGGAAATATAAAGTAATGATTTATTAAGTTACAGCTTTTTAGTTTACTCCTTAGATGGATGAGCTGGACTTATTCATAAACTGAATTGATACTTATTGCGATGTAATTTTGAAAAAAACAAAGCTTTGGCAAAATAGTTACTGTGTATTTCATGTCGTGTTGGCCTGAAGGTGTAACAGCACGGAACAGCACGGCTTTAGGAAGCCCAGAAAGCGAGCATCCTCCCATTAGAGGATGTAGCTTTGGTAGCTAATTTCTGCAGTGAGGGTTTAATCCTTGCCATTTCTCAGACACAGCAGCACTCACCAAGTTTGGAGACACTGGCACTGGGCATAGATAAGAACCTGGGACAACTTTACTGAGGACATCAGGTCACTGGCCACATGTGCCACTGCAAGGCATAAAGGCAAGACAAGATAGCCCTTGCCCCGCTGTTATCCCTTTTCAGAAAGATGTTAATATTTCAGCTTTCTTGTCATGTGAAAATGACTGAGATGTCTCTCATCAAATCTGTTGGAATCACACTTGCACCTCTTGTTTGATTGGTCCAGATTTAGTATTTTCTAGGTCAAGGCTATTTCACTGCCATTGAGCTGTCACCAAAATGAGTTTTATCTTCAATTATAGAACGCATGGGATATCACACCTTTTGTTCATGCTTGTTGTGGAAATGTCAAGATTGAGTCCATTTTTACACATTTCATTTCGCCCTGAACTCCACAAGAAACTAGCATATTTCTTCATATAATGACAGCGTTTTGCTGGATGGCTTGCCACTCCTTTGCTCTAGAACCATCATCCTTGTTTCTGGGAGGTGTTTTTGTTAAAGAGCATTACAGACTATTTTACTAGATGTCAAGGACATAGCCATACCTATCACAGGAACTCCTGCACATTCTTATGTCTCATTTATTGCTCACATCTCCTGGACTCTCCATGACAGTTCTGTTTCACTGCTCTCCACCCAGCACTCACACTTACTGAGCTCCCACTTTCTGCCTCCAAATATTGTTGTCTGCTACTGCCCAGAGTCCCTCTGGTCTCCTTCCTGGCCCATTGTTGCCATACATGCTGTTCCCTTCTGGGTGCTGTTGTGCTATTCCTAATCCAGCCAGTAATTTGCACATTAGAATATTATATATATATGAATTCTAGAATGTTTTGCACTGGAAGGGACCTTAACACCTCATCTAGTCCAAACCCCCTTTAGAAAGCAGGGACATCTGCAACTAGATGAGGTTGGTCAGAGCCCCCTCCAACCTGAGCTTGAATGTTTCCAGGGATGGGGCATCAACACCTGTTATCACCCCCATTGTAAAAAACTTCTTCCTTTATCTAGTCTCAATCTCCTGTCTTTTAGTCCTGTTGCAACAGGCCCTGCTAAAATGTCTGTCCTCATCTTTCTTACACATCCCCTTTAATACTGAAATGCTGCAATAAGGTCTCCCCAGAGCCTTCTCTTCTCCAGGCTGAACAACCCCAACTCTCTCAGCCTTTCTTCACAGGAGAGGTGCTCCAGCCCTCATTTTTGTGGCCTTCCTCTGGACCCACTCCAACAGGTCCATGTCTTTACTGTGCTGAGGGTTCCAGAGCTGGATGCGCTGTTCCAGCTGGGGTCTCACCAGAGTGGAGTAAAGGGCAGAGTGACCTCCCTTGACCTGCTGGCCATGCTTTTTTTGATGCAGCCCAGGATACTGCTGGTGTTCTGAGCTGTGAGTGCATGTTGCTGACTCATGTCCAGTTTTTCATCCACCAGTACCCCCAAGTCATTCTCTGCAGGGCTGCTCTCAGTCCCTTCATGCCCTAGCCTCTATTGATACCTGGGACTGCCCCAACCCAGGTGCAGGAGCTTGCACTTGGCCTGGTTGAACCTCATGAGATTCACACAGGCCCACTGTAGTGGGCCATATGTAGTGGACCATAGGCTGCCTGGTGCTGCTATACATCTTTTGTGGGAGGATGGAGAAAGGAAAACAGCAAATATATCTCTAATTACTAACTTCCACTGGAAGTAACAAAACATACCAAGCAAGTGTGTGAAATACATAAGGCTTCTGGAGTATTTTGTGACCATGGGACAACCCATCAGGAGACACGTGAGGTCAGCAGCACTGGGCATTTCTTCCATGCTTGGCTCCAAGAATCACTGGTGCAGCTGGGTTTTATTTGCCATGGGAGTCTTAGTAACAATGACAACTTAAAAATAAACAACTCTGACGTATCAGTTTCTGAATTATGCTGGGATGCAGTAGAGGTCAGCATTCCCTTTTGAGCCGTAGCCATATTTTGATCAAGACACGTTCAATATCGTTACTTGAATCATAAATAATTGATGTGGCTGTTACACCGTTTTGCCTTTGATCTTTTCAGAATGAAACAGAATTCAACACATGCAGTGTCTTGAGACATGTAAATAAATAAAACTGAGGCATCAGCAGAATGCTTATTGACCCAAAGGCAGTGTTTGGCAGCTTCACTAATTTTACAGAGAAAACAGTTACTGTACTCTGCAAATTTGAAGTCGTCAGTTGAAATGTCCTCAAATGACAACCAGTTTTACCCCTGCTTGGGAGAACTCTTCCTGATCAGCAGGACATCAGCAGACATTTTTTTCTTTTAAATGTTCTCATCTTCTCTACTGAATACAAATTTGGCTCCTGCCTATATTCAACTCAGCCATACTAACTCTCTCTCTCTCTTCAAGTCAATCCTCTTTTGTACGAAAGTAAAAATCATAGCCTCTCTCTCTCTCTCACATCAGTCCTCAGAGACTAGAACTCACACTGAGCTAAAAGGATCTAAACCAGAGTTCTTAACCTGTCTGGACTCTCCCTCTCTTCCTTGACTTTCTGTGGGCAACTTCTCCATCATGCTGGTCACTTGTAACCCAAGCACCATCATGGATTTCTTTATGAATGATGTCTCTATTCAGGACAGGACTTTTGCGCATACAGCCCATCACCCCACACATATCTCTTCACTCTTAACAGGAAATGTTGCCTGCATCTCTGATCAGCTTATGGTGTCAACCAACACTGTTCTTCCAATCAACACCACCTATGCTTAAAAAGGTTTTTATACATCTTCTTAAATACAGCAGACAGCAGACCTATATCTTTCCAACTCCTTCCTTAAGACTGCCTTTTGTTACAATACATACCAAGGAAAAAAAAAAAAAAAGGCAATAATTAGGCTTCCACTATGCTATGATTATGGCTTATTCTGGTGATCAGTCTGATCTGTCTTCAGCCTGTCTGTCTCCCATCTTTTGGAACTGCAACTTCACACATACGCATAGGAACAGAATATATAGGTTATAAATATGAAGTAGGTGATCATACCTTGGAATGAAATAATATTATACAAAGAGCTTGGGGAATGGTGGGGGAGAGTCATCAAAACTAGACTGTTGATTGTTAACTTCTTGCATGAAGCTGTAAATTAAATAGCCAACAACAGCTGGACCTACAGATGGGGAATATCAGAGAAGCTTGAAGGTGGAATATGATCCTCAGTATATGAGACCTGTGAAATTCTCCATGTGGTTTCAGAACTGATTTTTAAATACTCAATTTTATCTATTAAAATAATTACAAGCAAAAATACAATCTGCATGTCACAAGCAGAGGGTATACCTGACTATGAGACCATACTAGTAAGTAAAGAGAAGGAAAAACATTTCTAAGTCTAGAAATTCTCAAAGACAGCACAGATTTTTCTTTACATAAAAGCTGAGTATGGGTTGTGTAGGTTAAGTGCTAGAATGCTTTGAGGAAAACTACGGTTGTTATAAATATTGACAAAGTAGCTGAAAGACATAAAGAAGAAAGAGGTCAGTCCTACATGGCCATTTATTACTACCCAAAGGGTACTGTAAGGAAAAAAGTCTGTATCTACCAAGGTTTGTAGAGCTTTTCTCCCCAAATCATGTATTATTTACTGTAGCTGAAAGAAATCATGACATACTAGTGATAAATGCAATGAAAGATCTACTACCTAAAACTATCTTGCATTCCTTTGCTTATCACTCACCAACACCTTCCCACTAATACAGTGATTAGAAATGGGAGATTATTACATTATCACTGTTACTCTTACTGGTTAATCACTTTCATTTTACAAGTAAATTATTTCAGCTCAGTAGAAACAGCAAATCAATTTTTGTTTACTGCCATTAGCACTCAATAATATTTAATGAGGATTATTTAAAATTGTTAGTGCAGAATTTTTCTCCTCTGCACTTCTTTAAATGCCAAATTTATTTTGCTGAGAGGTTGGCATAAGACTGAGACAGCTGCAGGGCCATGGAAAACAAGCTGAAGAAAAAAGTTCAAGCTGAGAAGTAGATAGGATTTCTTATTAGTCTCAGTAAGCAGTCTATCTGCCCAGGGTGAAATTTAGATGCTTTTTAACTTTTATAGATCAAAATTGTGATATTAAAGTTTAGTCCACAAATGTGATGACTCAGTTGCTGCTTCCTCTTGCAGCCTCGATATTTAGTTGATTTTCTATTTAAAGATTAGATTCATTTTCAATTCTACATTGACAAAAATGCATTGGGATCTGTCTCTCATAATTTACTGGAAGCTAGCAAAAAACCCCACAGGACTGAAGTCGAGCACGATATTGCTGTGACTATGAAACAGCAATCAACTCAACTGCTTTTAAAATAATACCAAGCCCAGATGACAGAATGAATATTTCAGTAGCTATTTGCCCAATTCAAGGAAAGGAAAACTCTCCTAACAGATTATGCTCCCTGGGAATGTGAATCCTGCATCACAGATGATGTCACAGGAGGAAAGAAAACACTTGAGAGTTTCTAGGATGTAGTGTCCCAGCACAGAAGACTCTATAACTGGGGTAAAGCTGCAAGCCAAGGCTGTCAGCAGGCTCTGTTTAGGGTACCTCAGGATACGGGCAGTGTGAGTTCCTTTTTGGCACTATGGGGAGTTTAATATAAGTGAAAACAACTTCAAGTTTAATTTACACTGGGAGCTAGGAAGCTCCGGTATAAGCCTACCATTGAGGAAATGCGGATGAAGTAGAACTAATGATGGAATTAATGAAGGTGTTAAGGAGTCTCTTACCAAGAGTCTGTGTAAACTGCCCCCAGTGGTACCCCTGTTAGAACCACACAATTCCATCAACGTGGCTGTGCAGCCCTTACCTCGCCCCAGCACAGCTACATGTATCTGGATTGGAGTGGTAACGATCTGATGCCACAGTTTTGGTTCAGATGACCCATAAGAAATTGAGATTACAGATTTTGCATATCAGAAATGCATATAGAGTAACAGTAGTCATTAGCTACTCTCTCAACCTGGATCTACATGCTTAGTTAATTTCTTGTTAACTGAGGTGCTTTACCCCGCTGTCAGTGCACTGAATAGCCACATCTACAGCTTACAGCCTGTCTTTGTGCATAGCACAGCACTCTGATGTCTTTCCTGTTTCAGGAGACAGTGATGTGAGCTGCATTGCATCACAGGGACTGGTTGCATCATCTCATATATATGGCTACATCAAGCACATCCTCACATAATATGCAGATTCCATCTCTGTCATGTGGTTCAGCTCTCACACATTTGTAGCAACCTCAGACATTAAAACAAAGTAGGAAATTATCTTAATGAATTGTGAATGGGTGGTTTTCCATTATGATGACGTGATACCTTGTCAATATTTCCACTACCAGATTAGTGGGAGAACACACATGGAGTCAGGCTATGTTTAAAGAAACCTGGGAAACATTGCTGCATTTCACAGCAGAAACTCTAGAAATCCAGAGTGAGCTATATAGACCAGAAAGGCTTGGAGATGCTGGTTACTCCCCTAACTTCTGCCACAGAGCACAAAGTATTGTAATATCATGACAGGGGAACTATCTCCAAACACGGCATTCGTTCAGATAGTTTTGCTTTGAGGCTTCTCTGGTGCATGATGGGCTACAAACTCGAAGTGGAATGTTTCCTTTGGCTGAGGCATTCCTGCTTATTTTAGATAAACTTCGACATAGCTAGTACCAGAGATACTCTCCTATAGGTATTTTTGAAATTGGCAACTGGGTACAAAAATGAAGTTGGCAGGAACTGATGGAGACACTCATGCATATATGCAACACAAAACAGGATCATAAGGTGAGCTGTATTGGGAAATTGTATTGCCTGTCCGTGACACCATCCTGCTGAGCAGTGTGTCTTCACCTCTCATTTCGCTGATGGGCACATTTCTAAGTGCTCTGGCACAGATTTTGGAGCAGTGATTTCCCTGGGCAGTTGCATGCTATAATATTTTAAGAGGTAAAAAAAATCAGGCATTACAAATAATGTCTTGAAATGGAATAGCCTTTTAATGTATGGCTCATTAATAGCTTAGTCTTCTGAAACTTCGCAGTTAAAATGATAACAAAATAGAATTGGGGAAATACAAAACAAGGTTAGCTGAGACAAGTATTTCCTTTGTTGAACTACAGATACTATATTTAGGTAGCCAAAATGCTGCTTAGTGGCAGACACAGAATAGCAACTGTCTTTTCAGCTAAGGTGACTGTATTCTCCTCAGCGCCTTCCGAGTCTGTCACTATCCTGTGAACAAACAAATAGCATTATTCGAAAATTCCACCCATTCCTGACCCTATCCAGGCTCCTGCAGGGACAAGAAACAAAGGTACACAAGCAATTTCATCTTCACTTTGATGCTAGAAAATAGTTTTGTGTATTGAAACATGCAAATAAAAGCTTTACTGATGAAAATATTAAGAATATAAGATTTTTCTAACATGTAACTAGAGGAATCTCTTGATGCTTGCCGGTGCTTTGCTTAAATTTTGCATGCCATAAAACCTATGTTTTTTACTGAATTCTGAAAGAGGATTCATAAGTCACTAACACAGAATCACAGAATCGCTATGGCTGGAAAGGACCTTAAAGATCATCGAGTCCAACCACTATCTATATCTACCAGGCCACTTCTACACCATATCCTTGAGCACCCTATCTAGACGGCTTTTAAATACATCCAGGGATGGTGATTCAACCACTTTCCTAGGTAGCCTGTTCTAGTCCTTGACAACCCTTTTGGTGTAGAAGTTTTCCCTAATGTCTAACCTAAACCTCCCCTGAATTAACTTAAAAGTCATTTCCTCTTGTCCTGTCAGTTGCGGCTTTTAAGAAGAGACCAACACCCACCTCCCTGCAACACATCAGATGCAGTCTCACAATCATAGAATCATAGAATGTTATGGGTTGGAAGGGACCTCTGGAGATCATCGAGTCCAACCCCCCTGCCAAGCAGGACCACAGAATCTAGGGCAGGTTACACAAGAACACATCCAGATGGGTCTTGAAAGTCTCCAGAGAAGGAGACTCCACAGCCTCTCTGGGGAGCCCATTCCGGTGCTCTGTAACCCTCAAAGTAAAGAAGTTCCTCCTCATGTTGAGGTGGCACTTCTTGTGCTCTAGCTTGCATCCACAACCAAAACTTCATTTTTCTGCAGCACACACACAAATGCCAATTATGGAAAGTCATTAAATCCAAACTCAGATGCCTAATTAATTCAGTCTACATTCAGGCATTTAGGCAAGTAAACCAAGAATTTCCAGGTACAATCTACTTCAGCTAGAAATGGCATCACTTTGGTATGACATTCATAGTATGAATATATAGTGACAAATAAAAGGTTTTGGTTACGTACAAGTAGTGACATCCCTCTCCCTTGGACCTCCTGATTTATAAAGAGTATAATGTAACTTAAAAAACTCAGCAGTTCCGTATGCAAAAATGGTATGTTTTTGGTAAAGTGTTCTCTATGGGGAGCACGTACATTATTGCAAGCTGCTACATACCTTCTTAGAGAAGTATACATACTCATTAACGCACTGATTTAACGGAGGATGTTGGAGCTAGGACATCATTTTCCCAGAAAAATAAATTGGGAAATGAACAGTGCCTAGAATTAATGGAAATGTAACTAAAAATTAAACTGTCTCCAGTATGAATTGACTTTGTTTATTGGCAACTTCAGGAAAGATACTTATTTTCTCTCCTGCACCTTTAACAGACTGCTTCCCTTTGGGGCCTAAATTCTAGGCAAACTGGTACGATATTGTGCAACGGATTTGTTTGAGCAACCAGCTGAAATTTAGCAGTATTTGGCTATGGAATGTTTTTTATCAAATCTCATTTGGAGATCTCAAACTCTAGATGGTTCATCATTTATTTCTGTCTGCAAAATCCTCTGCATTAGATACTATGGGAGTATTTAATCCATAGAATTACTGTTTTTCATATTAATGAGTTATAAATGAGAGCTTAATTACTACTAATTGCTTGAAAATCCACTGTCGGTGATTATAATCACTAACGACTAGATTGTTAAACATTCATCTTTGTCTATCTTTAGCAAACTTAATGAGAAATTATGGATCAGATCCTCAGTTTCTGATCTTACTGCTAAATGCCAGTGGAAGAGAAGCTCTGCTCACCACTGGCGTTACCCCCTGGTTCTGACACGGGCTAACTGGGAGACAGCAAAAGATGTGAAGGGAATACATTGCGCTCCTGCAATCCACAGCCCACAGAATTGTGGCAAAGACTTTCGCGCTCAAATGTTCTTTTAGTATGTATTTAATTACGCATTTTTTTAAATAACACACTTTCTAAATGACACCAATTAGACTGTCAGGTTTCTATCTGGATAAACATTAAGGAGTTTGTTTTTATTAGTGTATTCCACTGAAGTTTGTGTTCCTCCTTATTGCAGTATTGTACTTAAAATATTCATGTGCTCTGTTACAATATTGTCCTTTAGTTTAAGCAGCTCTTCACCCCTTCTAGTTTAAGCAGCTCTTCAGCCTATTCTTCAGCAAGGCTCACATCCCACCATTATTTAGGATGTGTCAGATAGCCGTTAGCAGATAAAGCTGAAACCATTTTAGAAGTTACTGCAGATGTCTTCTCTCTTTCATTATTTAAGGTTAGGTGCTCTTCCATAGCGTGCACAATGAACCACTTGCAATCTGTTCATCCACTTTGAAGAAAAATCACTCAGTTTATATTTTAAATAATCTGTGCCTGGGAAGTTAAATGGATGACTTAACCATCCATTAGAGGTGTAGAGGTAGATGATGTGTAGAGGTAGATGAGGATGCTATCCTTTCCACTGGCTTGGCTGAGAGCCGTATCAACCAACAAGGCAGGAAACATGTAGTTGCTGTAATTTCTTAAACCTTCTCAATGATGCTTTCAAGAGATCTTTCCAGAGCAATAATTTATCTTGCAGCTCTTTGCCAGAGCCCTTTTCTGCACCTCTGTCAGCTTGAATTGACTTTTTTTAATAGGAAGAGGCTGCTAGGTAGTAACCCAGATGCAGTCTCAATAGCATCCTGCACAATGGCATCTCTGGTAAAATATATCTTGGAAAGACTGAAGAAATAAAAAATGAAATTATGCAGATATTCTAGATATGTAATTCTCTCTGCATAGCCCTACATATATACAGAAACTACATAGAATATGTTTGTGTTCTATTCACAGCTCTGTCTACATGTGTATATATAAAACTACATATATAAAGTAAAGAATCTAATCCTGTAATTCACTCAAGCACATCTTTGTAAGTTTAAGGAATAAGGAATCCCAGTGATTTGAATGAAATGAGTGTCTGTTCTATATTTAAAAATTATCGCTGAACTGGAGCTATGGGTAAGAAAAATGAACATTAATCACTCCTTACACTGAAAATCAGCTTGACAAACAGAAAAGTATTCATCTAAAATATCTGACCACAAACACAATGAGAAAGGAATCTCTCTGGCTCTGTTACATGCAAGCTTCCAACTTGTTTACTGTTTGCTTTCTCATTTTGAATAAATTTGATATGTAAGCAACTCACAGTCAGAATAAGATAAAAAGACATCTGACAGCTTAGTATAAATTAAGAAACTATTTAAAGCTCTGCAGAAATGCATATTCAGTAACAACATCAATGAAAATTGTGGTCGATGAAGGATGTAAACTGAAACAAAACTACTCTGCTACACATAGCCAGCTAGATACTTAGGCATGAATCCTGTCTCTAGCAACTGCTTCTTAAGAGTTCTGATCTCTTGAATGAAAATTTAAAATCACACTTACTAAATTTAAGCAGTTTTGCTGGGAAGTAGAGACTTCCTGTAGGAACATACGGGCACTGACAGGCCTGAGAAACTGGACAGAACTGTTCAATACTCTTCTGTAATAGTTTTACATCTGCAGGTTGAAGAGATTCTGTATTACTTCAGGTCAGTCCTGCAAAACACAGCATTATAGTCTCACTATTTCAATCCATACAGATTGAAATTAATGATTAATAATTATAAATTATTACAGCTATACGAATACCTTTTTTCAGTTTCGACCTCATGATAATCATGGTGCTGCTTTGGATTAATAAACATAATTGTTACTGGGTATTTTGCTTAAATTCCAGACTAGGAGCTAAATGAGAGAGTAGCGGTGGTCCCACGCACGTCAATAAGCAGGGTTTGGGAAGCGAGCCTGCAATTACTGAAGTAGCTATTTTTTAATTTGGTTTTATTTCAGCTGGACTGGTTCCCTGAGCTAGCTCTCTTCATAACCACCTGAATCGTAGGACCAGAAAATGAATGGAAATGGGGGTGGAACAAGGAGAGTGTCCTCTTTGAGGCAGTATGGATTTACGTTGTGTTGAAGTGACCCCAGGAGGGCCTCCAGCCTCAGCCATCAATGTACCTACAAAATCACTAACGTTCTCTTTTCCTAATTCAATTCAGGATGGCTTTTGTCCATTAATTTACAACATATAGATCTGAAATTGTGTTCAGGCCAAGCTACGATGATTGTGCATGCACACACTTATATGAAAAACTGACTGTTAAAAAGAAATCATGTTTGATTCATGCAAGCTTTATTTACTTATTTAACATTTTACCAAGCTCAAACTGCAGAGGGAAAGTATCACTTCAGCTTTCATAACCCAGGAGGAACTTGTCATATTTATCCCTCTAACATAATGTGCAATGTTTATGCATAATGTAGCTTTAACTGTAATTTGAATGTATTGTTGTGCATTTTTAGAGTGCCATCTGCAAAGCTTGACTGGAGCCATGCTGTTAAGCTGTGTTCTGTATTACTGCAAGGTTGGTGGATAAGGAAAGAGCAACTGGTGTCATCTACCTGGACTTGTGCAAAGCATTTGACACTGTCCCGCGTGACATCCTTGTCTGAACAGTGAAGTGCTGGGGCCTGAATTATGGGCCCCAAGTTGGTGTTGACCTGTGGATGAGTCACAACCTAGCAGAGTGTTCTGTTTCCTCCACTGGCTTTAGGTTCCAGAGGCAGAACCTGGCCCACCTGTGTCTCTGTACTCATCCAGGTGGTCGTGGTTGGGGTGATGGGTGAGGTCAGGACTATATCAACTAGGAGCTGATTAGTCAGAGGAGCTTCCTGTTGGGTGTGGCTTGTTAAGGCTGGTTGCATCTTGCTGAGCTCTGTCGGTAGGTGTCCTTCCATGCGAAGGGTCACTGAGGGAGCCATCTCTGTCCATTGTCCAGCAGGTGATGTTAGCACCACAGTTGGTAGTGGAGGAGCTGGGCCCACAGGAACCTATGGCAGGACTGTCTGAAAGAAGACTTCCGAGGGGGGTGTTGCCGAGTTCAGCGTTGTCCTGTGTGATCAGGCAACTGATGGCAGATAAAATAATGATGGCTGAACTGGCACAACAGAAGAGACATGAATTTGACAAGTGGACCACTTAGGGGATAAGGAATTGGCTGAACAGTCACACTCAAATAGTTGTGGTCAACAGCTTGATGTTCAAGTGGAGACCAGTGACAAGTGGTGTTCCTCAGGGGTTAGTGTTGAGACCAGCACTGTTTAGCATTTTTGTCAGTGACACAGTGGGACTGTGTGCACCCTCAGCAAGTTTGCAGATGACACCATGCTGCACTCGACACTGGAGGGAAGGGATGCCATCCAGAGGGACCCTGACAGGCTTAAGTGGTTGGCCCATGCCAACTGCATGAAGTTCAACAAGGCCAAGTGCAAGGTCTTGCACATGGGTCAAGGCAATCCCAAGCACAAATACAGGCTAGGAGATGAGTGGATTGAGAGCAGTCCTGAGGAGGACTTGGGGCTTTTGGCAGCTAAAAAACTGAGTATGAGCCAGCAATGTGCACTTGCAGCACAAGAAACCCAACCGTATCTTGGTCTGTGTTAAGAGAAGTGTGGCCAACAGATTGAGGTAGGTGATTCTGCTCTTCTATTCTGCTTTTGTCAGACCGACCTGGAATGCTCCGTTCATCTCTGGGGCCCCCATCATAAGAA
>VZZY01017941.1:0-12756 GCA_013400335.1 Eurystomus gularis
CAGGTCTAATATCACATCCCCACAGGTAGGTTGTCTATTACTTTTTTAGAAAGTTGTGTTCCAGGCACTCCAGGAATCTCCTGGATTGCCTGCAGCTTGCTGTGCTACTTTTCCAGCAAGCGTCAGGGTGGTTAATGAAGCTTGGTAGAGGAGGAGAAGAGGATGAGGGGAGAGGTTAAGGAGCAGGGTGCCCTAGACCCA
Organism: Eurystomus gularis; assembly: GCA_013400335.1. Taxonomy (NCBI): domain Eukaryota; kingdom Metazoa; phylum Chordata; class Aves; order Coraciiformes; family Coraciidae; genus Eurystomus; species Eurystomus gularis. The sequence goes on from VZZY01017941.1 coordinate 202, forward strand.
AATATTTTGGTCCATGTGATATGTATCTCTGTCTGTAGCATGGTTTTTTGCTAGTTTTCCTCCTCGGGCTATTTGTATCTATACCCAACGTAGAATGAATGACATTTTAAACTGGGGAGCTGTGATTTTCTACAGTGGCAGTTGATAACACAGCGTAACTCCTTCTTTTTCTCCTCCAAGATTTTTCATTGGTGTTAGACAATCACGCTGCCTGCAGGGACTGTGGATCCTCCTTCACTAATTATTTCAGTCCTTCTCTTCCTGGCTGGTGTGTTTGTGGCTGTGCTGGTTCAGCCTGGCCTGTTTTGCACATTTCAGAGGTTCTTTATGTGCAGTGTACAGACAAAGTAATAAAACTAAGTGTATATCCACTCTTCCATGTCCTCTGGCCACCGTCTTTGCTCTTTCTCTCCAAAACCAGCCTCTGGTTTGGTTTTTTTTTAAAATAATTTCTTTTAATAATTTTTTTTCTTCTTCTCTCTCCAGTTTCTCACAGATAGTGCTGATGTGAAACAGAACTGAGAAATGTCCAGAGCTGTGAAAACCTGCCAATATCTGCGCGGCTGTTCACTGCTGGGATTCCTGACTCGTCTCCAAAGGCTGTGGGAGGTAATAGAGGTTAAGAGACTATTTCTGATCCAGCTCACAGACTAAAATCCTGAGCCTTTTCCTTCCCCCCTCTCGTAGTGTGCTCAGTGATGAGATCTGTTCTCCTCGCCGAGGACAGAGGGAGTGGGTAGTCTTTGGGTTAAAGCACTGAGGTGGGAAGCAGACATGATGGATTCCGTTCCTTCTCCTCACAGTATGAAAATGCCATGTTGTAGCAAGAGAGATTGCAATTGGTAGACGTTAGTGAAAGACACTTAGATGGCCTTTTCCCAGTTCTGCCTGAGGCAGTGTGGTAGAATTGTTTCGGGCCTGGAACAGTGTGATTTCTCACGACCAGAAGTGCAGGCGTTGCTATGAACAAGGAGAGGTGATATACCCTGATTCACCTGTGAACAGCCCAGTAGTTGCTTTCCAAGATGAATCCGGGTCTGAGCCTCAGGATGGAAGAACATGGGGGTCGATGGTAAGAACTTAAAAGGAGTTCAAAGGTGGGTAACCTGCAAGTCCACAACTCATTCAATAAAGAAGTATTCCTTTTTATCATAAACAAGTTAGCAGATACTGCAAAAGATGCATAGGAACACACAATACTTCCTTGTTTTAAATGTCTGCTATATTTTAGCTTTCGATACTAGAGCGTTACTTGTTTTATTGGGAGGAGGTGTGTGGTAGCCTATCTTTTCAAATGTTTTGGGTGGGAATTTACTCTTGCAGAAAATCTTACTTCCAGAAGCAGCTGATTTAGCAGGAAGCCATTACAGGGTTTAAAGGGAAGCGTCAAGAATTACATAGTGTGAGGACTGGCCAGTATAGCAGCGTAGAAATAAAAGCCCGGAAAATGCTGACCACCTTCTTTCTTTTCCCTTTTGTTTGTGTAGAAAACAAAGTTAGGATTCTCCTTATTTGTCTGAAACAGAGGCAAATGCGTTTGCTTTTTCTCCTGAGTATCACATTGGCTGTGCTGTATATGCTTACAATACATACTGCAGTTGTCCTTTAAAAAAAAGAGAAAAAACTATATTTCATTTCTGTTTTATCTTGAGCGCAGGAGTTCTCTTTGTAACAGTACTGGCTTAGTGCTTTTATTCTCTTTCAACATTAAGCAAAACTAAGTCCAGATAATGAACAGCCATAAAAATAATGCAGAAAATGTGTGTAAATGTTTAAATAGTGAAGTCCTTAGTCCAGTTCAAATTTGCACACAGTGCTTTGCATTTACAGTAATGTCTTTGCTCACATAGTCTGGGTAAGTGGCTGTCTGCGGTCATGATTTATCTGTTGAGCACAAACAGGACATTGGTCTGAGAATCAATGGAGCCTTCAGCTCAAAAGATAGACAGGTATAATTTGCTTATGGAAAATTAACATCTAAATAAACATGTTATCCTGAAAATGACAGATGCAGAAATACCTGTGTTAGAATCATAGAATGCTTTGGGTTGGAAAGGACCTTAAAGACCACCTAGTTCCAACTCCCTGCCTTGGACAGGGACATCTTCCACTAGACCAGGTTGCTCAAAGCCCTGTCTGTCCTGGCCAGTAATGGAGCATCCACAACTTCTCTGGGCAACCTGTTCCAGTGTCTCACCACCCTCATAGGGAAGAAATTCTTCCTAATTTCTAATCTAAATCTCCCCTCTTCCACTTTGAACCCATCACCCCTTGTGCTACCACTACAAGCCCTCATGAAAAGTCCCTCCCCAGCTTTCTTGTAGTCCCCCTTGAGATACTGGAAGGCTGCAGTGAGGTGTCCCCGGAGCCTTCTCTTCTCCAGGCTGAACAAGCCCAACTCTCTCAGCCTGGTCTTTTTATGGGGCATTGTTTCTCGTGATGGCTGATAGATGATGAGGTAGAGGATGAGAGCAGTCCCCACTGAGGAGTTGTGTGGTACATACCATGGGAGAACAGCTTTTCCGTACCTGTCTGCATTCAGCTCCAGTGCTGAGCACAGGACTAAGGAAGGTTGTTTAACTGCAGATATTCTTTCATTTCTCAAATATTTTAACTTCTCATGATAGCTGTTTTTTTGTCAGGTGAACTACACATGTTGTTGGAAAAGTCTGTTTTTGAAGCTGTTGTGACCATTTTAATAGTGCTGTGTCATTAAATGTAGCCCTCTTGCTCAGAATTCAGTTCAGAGACACAGATTTATCAGAGATCTTGAGATTGCTATAGCTATAGAACTTTTCTCCTACAGCGGAGAGAAGGAAGAAGGATGATTATAGTTCATAGCAAACCAGATATTTTCATATTTCTCTTTCTTTCTTGTCGTTCTCCGCTTTATCCTAGTGTTCAGAAATCACACTGTCTGTGTAAGGGTGGTTATTTCTACGTGCAGGTTCTTGGTACCATACTGTGGTAGCACAGTAACGTGTGCTACCATCACTGCTTTGCAGAATACAACTTTCCTGGCTTGAATTGTAGGCCAGGGAAAAGAATGAAAAAACTCTCATGCATTTTGAGTGATTGTGTGGGAAAATGAAATCAGGTTGCTTGTTGCTAGAGTGCTGCCCAAAATAACAGTGAGAGAATTAAAAATGGTTACCTTTTCCTGGAGCTTAAGTAATATTTCAGTTCTGTAGACTTGCACTGCAAATTCCTTTTGCTTTAGCAAGTAATCTGAAAGTAACATTTCACTGAGATGGATTCTAGTGAGACGTATCTCTCGGTGAGAGTTTGGCATTTCTAGTTCGGGGCTTCAAAGAGGAGCGAAACATATGTACACATACACGTTAAAAAAAGCAAACACAACCCTAAATCTTTTAGTAAAAGGTTGCCGTGACGCACGGGGGACACATTTGCTAGTAGCATTTAAATGCAATGGACACTTTTCAGCTCTCAAAAACCTAAAGGAGGGCTACAAATGCAGTTGGTAAGGTGGTGGGAGGAGAAAGTTGGCTCCTTGAGGAAAGACTTATGCCTGAGAGAGCAGCAATATCTCCAAGAAGCTGAGGAAGCAAGGCTTGCATCTTGCTGCAGCCTGAAGAGCAGATACAGCCAACAGAAAGAGTCTTAGGTGAGAGAGACGGAACTGGGGTGTGTGCTCTTAGTTTGGCCAATAAAATTAGGAAGTGTGTGTTGCCTTAACAAGAAACCGTCGTGAAACCTCCTCCTGTGTTTCCATCAAGCCTTCTAGCAGAGGAATATCAATTCTCAAAGGGTGAAGTAGTTCAGTATCAGTGAAGGAATCACTGGCTGTTGAGGGTTTGTTTGGCTAGGTGTGGCAGACTGCCTTGGCCAGGTCCTGGGTGTCTGTCAGGGAGAACGTGGAGCTGGACCTACTGTTTGGTGGTTGGCTGTGTACCCTGAGCAGAGGATGGTCCTGGTAGTGCCTAGCTAACCTACCTCAATTTCTTTCGCATCTCTGGCAACTACCGTTGCCCAGTGGAAACCAAGAAAGATTTCTGAGTTGCTCAGCAAGGTCATGTAACAGTGAAATCCTTCAACTACAAAGCCAAAAAAGTGAGGAAAGGAAAATGAGTGCAAGCTGTCATTCATAAACAGGAACTTCACGCAGAGCTTTTTACAGTTTCTAAACAATTTCCGTTCTTACCACCTACACATGTAGCAGAACATTGTCTCTAACTGAAGGAACTGTTCACACATGCCAAAACAGTATTTGAGAAAGCAAACAGATAGGTGCTGTTCTGGGTGAGGAGGGAGATAGGAGAAAAGAGTATTTCAGCATAATGTAGGGATCACCCACAAAGTCCCCTGGAGTAGAAACTGCTCCTCACACAAGTGAGAGGAAGATTTCATTTGGAGCATTGCCCGGATTTTGCTGATCCGTTGACTCCTGACTTACGGATACTTGGTTTGTTAGGTTCCAGTTTGTTTCTTTAATTTCTTAATGACATAGTTTTCTTTAAACCTGGCAAAGGCAGCCAGTATTTTCAAGTGATCCTGCATCTCCGAGTTCGTTTCTTTGCGGAAGAAAACTGATTATAAAATTTCGTGCTTTGCTTTTTATGCTTGTCATAGCATCTGCGCCTTCTCTGTTCATCCTGGTGACTAATGGCAGAGTTTAAGACTCTTGCTAATACAATTCTCTGTAGACCACGGCCATATATCATAATTCTATCTAGCAAAAGCTGTTCTTTGATAAAAGGGAATGTAGTATCATTTGTATTTACGGTCTGATTCAAACGGGTGATGTGAGGTTAATTGGAAGGTTAATTAGGAGAGGTTTAATCTAAAGGCAACAAGTCTAATCTCCACTCTCAGATTCATGAGAGACCTCTTTTACCTCAGCTCTTCCAATAAAAGCAGCATTCCTTAGAGACAGATCTCTGACACAGCAGGCAGTTCCATTCGTTTCAAGGTAGTATGAGTTCACAGGAATACTCACCTGGAGATGCAGCAAGGGTATCGTAGCTGCTCTGGTTGTGCTGTGCCCGCCACGCTAATTTGTCTTCCGTGTTGTCATGAAAAATCAAAATCTTGAAAGGAAACATGGGGGTCAAGTTAGGCTTTCTGACAAAACAGCTGTAGGCGAGTGTGACTTATTTTGCCTTTTTGGCAACCACAACAGAATCCCCAAGGTCAGTAACAATGTCACTCTCTAATTTTTTTTTTTTTAATCAATAAGCACAAGAGAGATAAATTGCTTTTAAGATTAATAGCCAATCAGCACTGTAACAGTCAAAGCCTGAAAAAAATTACATGCCCTTCTACTGAGTCTACTTTCATACAGCCCTGTCTTGCCCCGAGCACCTGTGGATATTTCTGCAGCCGTGGATTAGATAGTGTGGCCAGAGCAATAAATTATGTTCTAAATAGACACTGAAAATACAGAGCCTCCCGGAGCTGAGTAGCTACTGCTGTGCTCTCTTCTGCAGGGCTGACAGTCTTGAAGCAGGGTGACAGAAGTGAGTCCAGGAAGCCTTTTCCTAAGCTTGCCTCTGCTCCTGTTCCTTCATAAAGGCAGAATTCACCAGGTGCTTTTCCTCCACTCATCATTTTGGTACCTGTCTCTGCCTCTTCTTCCCGTCTCACTATTTTTCCTTCCCTTTCTTTGGGAGCTCTTACGTACAGCAACAGTGAGAGAGGGAAAGGAAGGGAGAGATAAGTAAGTTCCAGAGGTGGCTGGATGGAGTGAGAAGAAACCATCGGTGGCACAGATGGAAGAGATGGAGAAGAGAGCACAGCAGTAGGAAGACATGCATGTGGAATGTGAACCAGAGAGCAGGCAGGCGATCCGTGTGCTTGGCCACACCATTGTTTCCAGGATGCTGTGGCTTAATGCTCCGAGCTTTGGGGTCACCCACCAGGAGTGTCAGGCTAGGAAGTTACAGCTAGCAATGTTTCACACCTCATTTATGATCTTAGTTCCCATTTTGGTTTAATTGCTTGTTGAATGATGTAATTGTAGAATTTTAAAAAAGCCCAATTTAGCTTGTAAAAACCAAAAATCTAAGTGATGTATTGCATGAGAAATGAGCAGGCATCTGGGTGCTGAGAAGGGTAAAGCCTGCAAAGCAGGAGGAGCAGAGAGATGGCATTTTAGTTCAAGCATGTGACTGTGCTGCAGATGCCTAAAAGCAGGCATCAAGATAAGAAGATGAAAAGATGGTACTGAGGGCTCTTAAGTCTTCAACGGGATTCTCTAAGAGTACCCTTAAAGACAAATGGAGCACTCCAGGAAGTCAGCTGATATAGGCAATGAGAAGAAGAGGCTGGTTTTGAAGTGTACCTTGTACCTTTCACAATAGTGTATTAATTATCTTTTAGTCTTTTAAGTTTCAGAAAAAAGTTCTAAAGGTATCTCACAGTGGACACATTGTTTTACAGGCAAAAGCTTCTGCTGCATTCTGGAAAATGTCCTTTATCTGCTATCATATGTACTGTATTAAGGTTGTTTGGAATACCCTTGCCATGTGATCTGCTTCAGGAGTCAAGAGTCACACTTGCCACCTCTGCTCTGTATTGAAACATTTCCTTCCCATCATCACAGTCTTCATTTTTGCCTTTACTTATGTCAGCATTACGGTTTTTCACACTTTCCCTTTTTGTTTGTGATGATGTATATACAGCTTTAATTTACATCTGTTCTTAAAAACTCAACAAGATATGAATTTTTAGAAGCTTGTTTCTCACTGGGGCGAGAAATGAGGACGCTGTATCTAGTATTGGAGCATGGCAGCTCTTGGTAGGGGATAATCTGTATTGGTTGTTGCTCTGCAAAATCCTATTGAGCTTGTGGCCTGTCAGCATGAAGTACCGTGGGAAGCGTCAGGCGTATGGGCAAGGTTTTAGAAGATGTCTCTTCATTACAGCACTAAGGCTGGCATTCGTCTTGTCCAATTAATCAGCAGTTCAGTTGTGAGAGATGTCCTTCCTCCTCCACCAGGTAATACTGAAAAACCTCCAAACTCTATAAGCAGGACTTTCTCAGGCAAATCATCTCTCTTTAGCCTCTTTCGTATTTCAGTCCATCTCAAATCTTCAGGCAAGCTCTTGACTGTCAAGGGCTGTAACCTCCTCACCCCTTCTTCCTGGCTTACACACAGCCGTTCATTTCTGTGTGTTCTACTGCTACTCCTTCCTGCTAAGGCACATGCAACAGCCTTGTTGTAGCGTATACGGCAAGGAATATCCCACACCATTCCATGCTGACGGCAGAAGCACAGCCCACTTTCTGCCAAGAGGCAAAACCAGCGCCTTCACCTTTCTCCACACTCTGCTTGCCTGAGACGGTGCCCTGAGGGGGATGAGCAGCCTGCTACAGGTGCTGAAAGGTGAATGGCACAGTCCTGCAATGTCATACGCGCCTTGGCAGAAACGGAAGAGTGCTTCAGGGCAGAAAAACCAGCTCCATAGGCTCTGGAATAGCAGCTGTCTCAGTTTCACATTGGATGTGTACAGTCCTGTGGCCTTCCTCAGACAGGTCTGAAAGCAGGAGCCTAGACAACCTCGGCTGAAAAAACAGCCTAAAATCTTATTCTGAATGTTTAGGGAGCGTCATCTTTTCCCAGCTCCCAGGTAAGGCTGCGCTCATCTCAGCATGCCGTGTGTTTGCCCTTCCCCTTGGGTCTAGGTCCTGACCACCCTGGTAGCCTAGCACTAGTCCTGCTCCAATGGTCAGAGCTTGTCACTGGTGCCAAATGCAGCTGTGGCCCAGCCCCTTCATCTGTGACAAACCTCCCGTTCTGGCTAGGTTTGGTCACCTACGGACTTTGTTTAATCCCCACTCCTGCTTAGAGGAGTTGCCTTCACAGTACGGCAATGAATGGCGTTTTGATGATGAGCAAGGACACCTTTTCCAGGTTAAGCAGAATCTTCTCACCACGCACTTCCTTTCCCAACTGTGTAGACACGCAGGCAAAAGAGACACAGTCGTGTTCACGTGTGCCGTGGCTCTGTAAAGACACCACATGAGGCTTCTGCTGAGGCTCAGGAAAACAAAAGAAATGCCCTCGATCATTAAAAAAAAAAAGGAAGTCTGAGTATGGGCAGAATTGTTGCCAGCAGGGAGATGGCCACAACCAACAGTAGTCGTGAATGCTGTGTTCAGGCACTGCCATCACCAACAAGAGCGTAGCAAGGCTTTGTACCTGCAGATGTGTAGCCTGGAGCGTCAGTGCTATAGCAGGAAAATACAGGGGGGAAGGAGACCCATGGGGAGGTGGGGCTGAGTGTACTGGGCAGCCATAGCATAGAGAAGCTCTGTCCCAGGGGTTGGTGGTGAGCTCCCAGAAAACTAGCTGTGTGTTACCGTTTTGCTCCGTGCTAGAAATATTTTTGCTTTTAACTTAGTTCCCATACTTGAAGTCGTGGAGCAGTACTTGTGTTTGTTCTGAAGGTGGGAGTTTTGAGAAGCACTTGGTTCTGGATATCCACATCTCTCCGTCTCCTGTCTTCTCTCAACCAAGACATCATCATGTATTGCAATTCCTAACTGACTGTTTTTTCTCGTACATTTAACTTCAGGCATACGCGTATGAATAATAGGGAAAAATGACCCCACACTTAGAAATCATTCTGGTAACTCCGATAACAGCGAGACAACAAATTTCAAGGATCATCGGCCTCTCCAAACGTTCTTTTTGTTAACAGACATAACAGCAAAGTAATCATCATTAGAATAGCAATTTTGTTTCAGCAGCCCTTAAACTCCTGCTGTGCCACTGTATTGGCAGTGTCTGTGCCAAGTTGATGGAAGAAGAGGGTGAGTCTATTAACTAACTTTCAGAATAATTGAAGAAGGTCTTTTTAAGATACAAACTTTGCTTTAATACAGGGATTTGAAAGGTGAATGGAAGCTTCAAAGGAGGCACTGGGAATGCGAGGATAGCAGGACTGAGTTCTTAGCGGTGGGTAGCTCCTGACTTCAGATTGTTTCCTGTAAAAATACTGGTTCCTTCTTTTCACACCAAAAATATGTCAAAACAAGAAACTTCATTTATTCGGTTCTCTTGGATGCCATATGTAGCTGTCTTTTTCATGATTTAATGTATAAACATGAGAATGCATCTTTGCCTTTAAATTATATTAGCAAATACTGTCTTTTTTTAAGTACTCCTCTGAAAATTTACTACATCTTTGGAAAGCAGAACTACAGAGGCTGTGTTAAAACAGTATAGACACTGATATGACATGCCTTTGGTCTTGTGCCATTTCTAGACTGAGCTGTGGAAGGTTGTCCTGTAGAGGCAGAAAACTACAGAAAGCGGAAAAGAAACTAAAAAGAAAAAAAAAGCCTTACGTTGCTATGGATTATAGGAGCTTAGGTATTTGGACAATTTCTTGTCCTGCAAGCACCTTTCTTTTGCACCTCCTTTGTTTTAGGGATTCGAGCAGTCGTAGAAAAGCAGTACCCCAAAATAAGATGTTTTCTAAGTAACCTCCATGCCAGACCTACTCAATCTACGTTATTCCTGGGAGTGTGATAGAAATCTCACCGTCTCCCCTGCATATTTATTCTACTACCTGGCTATATTTTTTTGTTAAAAATACTATTCCAGGATCTAACCTGCAGCTTTCTTTCTGTCTTTGATGTTAACCTGTTTTTGTTCTGTGGAGAAAAGAAACTTCTTTGCTGTTTCCTCCTTGCAGTTTGGTGTGTACGTGGCTAGCATTCCCCCGTGGCTTTTGTTCTTCTTCAGAGTAAGCAACTCTGGTTCTTTCAGTCTTTCCACATAGGTCACAGTGTCTAGATTTTTGTTCATGTTCATTGGTTTGTTTGGAGTCTGCTCAGCTGGTTCACATTTTTTGGACATGCAGAGTGTAAAATAAGACACAGCACTGATTTAATTACCTATCCCAACTACAGTGGAAGAATTAGTTAACAAGTAGTGTGAGTTAGATGCCTTTGAATGTATCCTCCTTCTTTTGCAAAGGAACAAAACTGTAGACTCCTGTTCAATTCAGTGTTAAGACTAATGACAGGTTCTTTTCTGGAAAAGTTCTTTTTTTGCCAGTTGCCTCTCGATGCATATTTCTTCAGATGATTATTCTTTTGCAGGCGCAGAATTTTGCAGTTCTTTTTTAACCTGCTTTTCAGACTCTTTTCTCAAGATTCTGAATTCTAATCCCATTCCTTATTGTAGTGAGGTCTGCTGGTGTTTCTGGTTATGAAAACAATGCAGTTCTTCTTATACCATGAATTATTGATAACTGACTGTAGGCATGGCCATTTCACTGGTGTTGCCCTCACCCTCTAGTTGATTTATCTAAGCAAAGTTTGTCAGACTTGTTGGGCAGAATGTCATTGGAGATGTTTTTCTTAACTTTGGTCTGCTGAATCCAATGCAACCCAAATACACCAACACTCAAGACAAGTTACTGGTCTTGTATGCTGCTGGTCGTTTGTATCATACATGTGTCGGAAATGGAGACTGTAACAGAGACTTTATTCTCAGCTACAGAAAAGTGTTTAAAATCCAAATTTTAATAAAGGAGCTGTAGGGATCTTTGACTTTATTTAGTATCAACTGCCTGGCCACACATGAATATTGGGTACATCCAACTTTTTTCCCTCTAATTTGTACGGGTGGTTTTAAAAATATTGGCATACACTGATATTTTTAGCATTCTACACAAAGCTTTTCCACCATTACTATTGATTTCAGATTTTTTACTCGTCTAGGGAATAGTGAGATTAATGAATAAACTTTGCTCTGTTGTATTACAGTTCAGTCTAACGAGATGATGGGCTTAACTAAAGTCAAGCAGCCACTGATGACTGCAACGGTGTGTCTTTGAGAAGGGGATAAAAACAAACCTCCTGCATGTTCAGAAAAAGAAGGGATAGTATGTAGTGATGTGTGTTACTGAGGACCAGACAATGGTGGTGACTGTGGAAAGAATAGTGGGATGTGATGAATGTGAGAGGAGTGTGAAGGAAGAGGCGGTTGGACGCCTGCCATTGTCAAATATCTGACTTGTTCTTCAAGAAACCATGGGTAAGAGACCAGAAGGTTTTAGAAGCTCACTAACAATCATGGAAGTTGTTCAGTCAAGAGAACGATGGTGCTTTGAGTGATCAGGAGTGCAAGATTATATTGCAAAACTCTCAAATCCATAAGCGTGATGAAATGGTTTTCCTTAAAACAAAAGGAAAAGCATTTTTAGTATCAGAATCAAAAAATACTCCGTACTTTCCTCTGGAAAGGCAGACTTGTTTTTCCCTTTCAGGATGTTTCATTTTCTGAGCGTAAGCCTATACACAGTACTCTCCGTCCAAGCCCACAGTTCGTATTTTTTTCCCCTGTGCTTTTCTTGTTTTAATAGATGCCACAGGGGATGAGTCGTGCATTCAAACAGTCTGTTTACTTTCTATTACTCTCTTCTTTCCTTAGCATTTCCTTTGATTTATTTGAGGCCTAGTCTAAGCTCCCCTCTGGGCAGCCTCAGGGACCTTTGTTCTCTTGCACGTTGGGCAGTTTCCTGGTCAGTGCATTGGGAATAGATGGTGTGGTCCTGGTGGGGTGGACATTGAGAGATGTGGCTGTTCCTGGGCTCTGCAGCTGGGTCTGCACTGCCCTGCACCGGCAGTGATCACAGGGCAGCTACTACTCCCTGGGCCCTGTTCTTCCTCCACCCTTCCCTCACCCTTCCACCTCCGGACTCATGGCAAACTAGAGTAATTTAAAATGATTGCTTTGGTAGTCTTCCAGTTAAAAAAGAAATTATATCAAAGTCAGAGAACTTGAACCATTTTAAAAGCTCCTTCAGATTGTCTTTCCTCTTTAGTAGTTTAGGTAACTTGCTAAGTATTGCCTGATGTTTCCTTTTGGAGGAAAAGCCATTGTTAGAAGCCTGCCCCAGGCCAGTGTCAGAGGGATAAAAGCTGAATCAGTCCCTCATAGCATTCCCAAGTGTCTGCAGCAGTGTCTGGACTTGTGATAGCAAATGGCAAATTGTTGAGTTATAGAGATGTTACAGCAGCAGTATCTGTCAGAGACCTCTGCTCTAGCCACTACAGTTAGCTTCATAGAGGAACAATAACAGCAAATTCCTTCCAATTTGCCTGCAGAAGAGTGGCAGGGAATTTAACAGCATGTTTTATCACATAGAATCATAGAATCATTACGGTTGGAAAGGACCACCAGGATGATCAAGTCCAACCTTCATCCTAACATCTCTCTAGCCACTAGACCATAGCCTCAAGTGCTACATCCACTCGTTTTTTAAACACCTCCAGGGATGGTGACTCCACCACCTCCCTGGGCAGTCTGTTCCAGTGCCCAACCACTCTCTCAGCAAAGAATTGCTTCCTGATATCTAATCTAAACCTCCCCTGGTGCAACTTTGAGGCCATTTCCTCTCGACCTATCAGTAGTAATTTGAGAGAAGAGACCAACGCCAGCCTCGCTGCAACCTCCTTTTAGGTAGTTGTAGAGAGCAATGAGGTCTCCTCCCAGTCTTCTCTTCTCCAGACTAAACAACCCCAGTTCCCTCAGCCGCTCTTCATAAGACAGGCTTTCCAGACCCCTCACCAGCTTC
>VZZY01017941.1:23779-57215 GCA_013400335.1 Eurystomus gularis
TCCCTCCACCCCCCCCTCCCATCCCTGGGGCCTCTCCATCACCTACCAGGTCCACTCAGGTCCTTGAGCTAAAGCAGTCCCGTGGATGGGTTTGCCTTTGCCTGAGACACGACTAACCCAGAACGTTTTTCCCCAATACATTCCTCAAGCAGGCTAGAGGGACTTTACCCCTGTCTACTGTACGTGTGAAGTGCTGGGACCTGAGCAATAGGCCCTGAATTGAAGTTGACATATGGATGAGTCTCACAAGCAGGTGAAAGGATTAAGGCTGGCCAGATGCCTCCTACTATGGTCAAGGGCAAGACTGGGCTGGCCTCCGTGTTTGCCATCAAGAAGAATTTTCAGCTCCGCTGCTGGCTGTAACCCAGTAGGCATTGAGCAGTGGGGACACATGCTGTACCAGACCTTGGTGTAAGGGATGGCCCCTCTGAGAGCCATCCAGGAGGGGAGGCCAGGCCATGCATACCCCTACGAGTAGTGTGAAGGTTGTGGTCATATTGTTCTCATGCAGTAATAACCACATAACTTTGTTTAAATTGTTTCATCTTGAAAGGGTCTCAGGCTGGGATCTCAAAAACCTTTATGGCTGCTTTGTATCTGCACAGAAATTACCACTGGGAAGGAAAATACTAATCCACTGAGCACTGAACAGCGTGCAAAAATCAGGAAGTAAGCTTGCATCGTCTTGGGTTTTAGACTTAGGTTTAATAACCTAATATACTGACATGGCACTGGGATTCCATGAGCTTTTAACTGTGAGGTTATAGTAAGGTATAGCAAATGAATCAATTCTCAGATAAGTCAAAATGCATATTTTCTTCATTAGCTTGTGAACTGCTTTCATGAAATCTGTACCTGATTGCACGTTACTGCTTGGCCACGCTTTCATTCACAAAAAATATTTCTGTCATGATTTTAAATGAGATTTTGCCAGTTTCTTAAACAAAAAGGGGATCTGAAGCCAGGAGTGTCTATTTCTTCCTTTTAGAATCTGATCACCCTGACAGCGCCGCCTCTCCTTAGTCCCAGGAAACAGGCAGAGGAGCATAAATAAGCAAAAATAAGTATAAGTAAGTGTTTTAGAGGTGCAAAACCTTCTGGAGAGATTAATTAACTTTTCAGCATGGGGGCACAATGTATCAGCTCCACTAACAAGAAGAAATGATTGGAATGGGGACTACTTGGCTTTGAAGCTGCGCCAAGTCAAAGAAGAGAATTTAAAATTCACAGACAGACATAAAGCAGTGAGAAAATGGTTCTGTAACCCAGGGACTGGGCACTTGCCTGGAAAGAGAGAGCTGTGCTGGTTAGGCCACTGTTCCCCACGCTTCTCCTGCTTGAGGAAAGGGCTGCTGCACGTAAATAGAAATGGGTTGCCAACCTTTACATGTAAGCACCCTTCTTAAACCCTGTTTGTTCCTTAATAGCTAATGCTGGGTTTAGCGGTGTTGAGGGTTGGTTCTGATCTGCTTCCGTTGCTTCTGAGCATGAGGTAATGTTAGCTAGACCTGAATTGAACTTGTTGTCTTCATCATGCTCCGAGTTATCCCCTGAAACACTTTCTCTCCCATGGCACTAAGGAATATTTTGCTCTATGTCTGCGAGAACCAGGGAGCTGGCAGAGGGAGAAGTGGTTTTTTGCTTTCTCTTCCAGGCCCACCTCAAGTATGTCCTGTTAAAAACAGAGCAAATCAAGAATATTTGAGGGTTCTTTGTCATAGTTCTCTTCTCGTGAGCAGTAACTTCAAATCCTGAAATGGTATCATAAGCCTGGCTGCTTTAAGTGTAGATTTTTCAAAAGGCTCTAATTCTGTGTGTTCATTGGCGCACTCAAGCCAGGTCTAGGGGAATTACAAGCAGAGGAGCCTTACAAGATAGGTTTTTTCCCTTACTGGTTTTCTCATGAGAGTGAATTAGTTTTCTGACATTTTCCATTCTTCTTTCATCTTTGTCACCAGAACGGATGGGTTATTCCTTCTTCAGTGGATAATCTTTTTCTTGGAGCTTATTTGCACAGGCTCTTTCCGTTCTCAGCGGACATTCCGTTGCTTTCCCCACAGCTGGTGAGGTTGCAGGTAGGGAAGCTGGTGAATTGCCGAAAGGGTGAGTCCTTCAAAACGTAGAATATTGAAAAGGTCAAAACAATTCGGTACCGCGCTGTGGTTCAGAGCATACTGCGGTTATTAACATTCAGATACCTTCCACTACAGCGAGAAATGGAACAAGGAGTGCAAACAATCCCTTCTCATGACACTTATTGCAAGAGGGATGGAGAAGGGAAATAAATACTTAACCTCCTCATGTAACTATCTTCAGATTTTAATCTTTTCGTGTTTGTCTTAAATGACAAAGCTTTATATACTACTAGTCTCTAAGTTTTATTTTGCTACTTAATGGCTGAATTTTACTTTCAGAGCCCAGGATTAAAAATCAAACTGCAAATTGAGCTTTTTTTTTATTTTTCAATTTTCAGAGTGAACCTGTAGCCTGGACTGTAAGGCAAGGTATTAACAAAGCTTGGTCAGGGGTGTTGCTGTGCTGGTGCCATGCATCCGCATCAGCCACTTGTGTCCAGGTAGCCATGGGAACATAAGGTACCAGCTGCTTGGACCAGGGTGGGGAAAAAAAACCTCGGTGACCTGTTCAGTCTCACCAAAACCATTTCTCATACTGATCCCAGTCACTATTTCCTGTAGATCTATAACAGTCAGTTTCGTGGTTGATCCAGAACTTTATATTAAAAAAACCCCAACTATTTTACCACGTCTGAATTTGTCAGTGCAGGTTTAATTAAAAACTTTTCACCAAGCGGATTCTCGTTCAGCTTTTTCCATTCATCGAAGCTGCTCCAATAAATACCAAGTGGGATTAAATTCTCGAGGTGTTTGTGTTACAGTGTTGTCTGCTGGGTGTTCTTTCTTCAGCCAAGTGTTTATTTTGGCGTCCAGTACGCACTGATGGAGCACTGGTCTTCAAGTAGTTGCTGTTGTAGCATCCTAATGGCTGGGAGTTAATGCACAGATACTCGGTATTACCCCGCACTCAGCATTAATGGCCTGGCTCAATTCACAGGGGCTGCGGCGGGGGCAGAGCTGGCAAGCCTTCCTGTCAAGCTTTCTTAGCAATGGAAGCGTTAATCTTCACTTGAGTGTTTTGCAGAGCTGTTGTTTAGGTGCATTATGGCTGATTTGCAGTTATCTATTAATGCTTATTTGAAAGCTCTAAGAGACTGGGCTTTGTATTAGTCTTTGCGATAGACAGCTTGTGAGGTTGGAGAGCAGAGTGATTTGCTGTTCAGGATGAAGAGGAAGCGTTATTTATAAATAGGAAGGAATAAAATTGACAGCTACAGCAGCATGAAGAAACCCAAGAAAGGTATTTTTAATAAACCAGCATTAGACTAACCCATTCCAATAGAATAAAGTAAGGGAAATAAACACTTAACCTCTTCGTGTAACAGTTTTCACATTTTAATCCTTTTTGTGCTTGTCTTAAATGACAAAGTCTTCTTTATTATTACTTTTTAAACTTCATTTTGCTACCTAATGTCTGAATTCTACTTTCAGAGCCTGTGATCAAAAGTTGAACTGTAAATTGAGCTGCTTTTTTTTTTTTTCAATTCTCTGAGCGAACGAGAAAAATAAAACCTGCTTAGGATAAATGGGAAGCGTTCCTTATAAACAGGATGGAAGCAAACTGACGGCCCAAGAAGGGTACTTTTAATAAACTTTCATTAGACTAACTGCTTCAAGCAGAGTAAAATAAAGCAGCAAACAACTTGTCAGGAGGTGCTACTTTTCTGTGGAAGCAGCAGGTTTTGAAATTCAAGGACAGGAGATCCTACACCTCCTCCTATACCTGAACAGTGAAAAAGCAACCAGGTTAGGCCTTAAATCTCTGGATTTAGGCATGCTACACTGTGCAAATATGCCGGCCAAAAGCTTTCTAAACATGCTTCCACCAGGTTCTGTGTAGTAGGACTTTGCAGAGAGCAGGTATCATGGTATTCATTGCTTGTACCTTGGGACGGAATGGTTAAGTGGCTGTCATGGGATGATGAGAGAGCGCTTGAACAGGCTTTTGTCACCCTGCACCAGGCTAAGCAGTCCCAGTCCTGCTCCTGAACACACATTTTGGACACTCCATCTGCCAGATCTGGTGCTTCTCTAACCTTGTGCCTACCCCACCTAGGGCACTAAGTCTGCAGATGGCTAAACTGGCCCCACTTACAGCTCTGACCCCTACCAGCTTCTGGGGGAATCCCAGCCTGCGGGAGAGAAGCCTTGCTTTCACCCCGTGGACGTGTAAGTAGAGACTGTTTTCACACAGCCAGGTGGTGAGCCAGAGAAAAATAACTTTAATTGGCAAAATGGACCATTTGAATGGATTTCTGCTTCTGCCCACATAACAAAATAGTTACTGTCAGCTCTCAAAGTGAGAGCTGCATTAGGAATGTCTGTGAAGAGAGCTAAAATAAGTGTATTGATCTGGGCCTCCTAATGACGCCTCTTATCCATGCAGCATCTCTCCAGAGTGTGTAGTATTTTAAGCTCAACAAAGTTTAAATTATATCAGACATTTGGTACGCATCTTTTAATTGCCTGTCTTGATTTATGATCTAAGTAGAGAATCCTCAGTTCCATTTCGTAGTATAATAATGAGACCTGTCCTAAAATACTGCCATTAAATTACCTTTTAGGTACTTACTGAAACTTGTCTGACTTAGGCATTAACTTTATAACAATGCACGTCATCGATTAAATATTTTAACAGTGAAAATATTTAAGTAGCTGTAATGGCAAGTTTTTCTTCTTGTAGTGGAAAGTTATCTGTTCTATGCTATTATTAACTTATTTCCATTATGAAAATAATGTAAATTGTCTTTTTAGTGAAGGTTCTTCAATATTTTTGTGGTAAGGTTAAGGTCTTATAAGCAATTTAATTGATTTTGATTGATTTGCCAGTATAATGAGCATAATAACTAAGAGGGGCCAGTGAGTATGCCTGAGAGTGCAGAAACTAAGAGGATGTTATGTGAAACTGTTTAATCTGAGGCATCACTCACCTGTTCTTCTTTGAAAACAATCCCAGGAAGCAGCACATGTGAATAATTTTAGAGGATATGTGTTAATTAGAAATCAGACATCTGTTTGTGTCATTAATGAATGGCATGCTTTATTTATTCTGCTTCTGGAACAATTTGTTCTCTTGGAAAGAAATTACCTCAGAAACATAAATTGTAGACACTAGATTATCTGTCCTATTCCAATAAGACTTGCAGGCATCACCTGTCGTCATCTCCATCCCCTCACCTGGCTTAAATCTCTCCTCTGACTCCCTTCCTATGTCAACATACCGTCTTTTTCTCTTCACCTTTACGAGCTGTTGGCGTGGATGAGGAATTCTGTGAATGTCCCATCCCAAGATCATTGCCGTGACTGCTGCTGTGCCCATACAGTGTGTCTTAATCATCTGATCCCTCCCCACACTTTTCACACCATTGCTTCTATGGGTTTTTTATGAGTGGCTGCTTTGGGAGTGTGAATTTCTGTCGTACACCGTCCTTGTTCCGTGTCATTCCCTCTTGTCGAGGTTTAGGGTCAGTCCACCAGACCTACAACAGCCGCTCTCTGTTAACTCCTCTTCCACCCCCCCCCCAAATAGAGGAAGAGAAAGAGGATACGGGAGAGAGACTTCTGGCCCCCTCCCCTTAAATGGGAGAGGAAGGGAATGAGAGAGAGGCTTCTGGATTAGAAAAGAAAACTAAACCAGCTTCAATGAAGATAATAATAATAATAATAATAATAATAATAATAATAAATGGGGTGTATACAGAGATGTACAAAACCAGTATCGAACCCAGCCTCCCCTGACGGCAATGACGTCACTGTCACCCCTGAGGCTGTGGAGGCACCGGGAAAGTCCCAGACTGGGCTCGGCAGCTGATGGGAAGCGGGTTCAGGAGCTGGGTTCAGGAACACATGAGTTGGGACCAGAGGCAGAGCTGAGAAGAAAGAAGGCTGAAGGGAAGGGAAGGGTCCAGAAGGCAAGAAGGGCTGAGACCCTCGTGACCCCTCAGCTTTACTCTGACTATGGCGTGTATGGGCTGGAACCCCTCGCTGGTCAGTCCAGGGTCCCCTGTCCTGGCCGCTCCTCCCCGCCGGTGCGGCCTTTCACTCTCTGCACCCCTGAGGTGGTTCACAGGAGTGAGCAGTGACCTTGGTCTGCACACCAACCTTGGAGTAACTCCAAACGTCAAGTGTTAGCACTGCTAGGAGCAGACACTGTGTGCAGAAACACGCTGTGAGCTTCACAAAGTGCAGTGAGTGAGCAGAGACCCAGCTGAAAAGTCAAATCACTGGACAGAACTGGTTTGGTTCTAACTCAAATGAGGACACTTCTCTCTTTCATAGTCCACCTTTAAAACCTGTCTCCGTCTGATGTCTGCACTGAATTGTTACCCAGTCTTGATGTCGGGCTGGCAGAAAGCTGGGGCCGGTTTGAGCATAGTGAGTGCTGAAAAAACTCCTTGCTTCTTTGCTGCATACCTCTTTCCTCCCTTAACTTGTTCGCATACCAGTCATAACTATGGATTTCGATTCCAAAAGCTCCCAGTTTATTTCTTTTCTTTTATTTGTTTTTACAGCACCTTCTGTTGCAGTCTTTTGTGCTTATTAATGGGAACTCTGGATTAGATTTAATAACCATTGGGATGCTGAGTCTTGAATTGTAAAACAGGTAGATTAACTTCTGCTGGCAGGAAAAGGAAAGCGAAGATGCTGGGGGTTTTATGTGGCTCAGACATGCTGTGGACTTGGATGTTCCCTCCATCCAAGCAGTCCTTGCCAGGATCCTTGAGGGACTGTATTGTCTCAAATTATTCAAGGGCCAGTTCCCCTTACATCTGCTAGCTTCATGCCCTGACATGCAGCTTCTAGCAGCATATGTAATTACCCTTCAGCAATACAAGTATTCTCTGCGATGCTAAACCAAAAGTTTGCTATCAAAGAAATGTGAGGTGTTCCCTGGATCCGGGTGACCAGCTGGCCAGCCAGACCTCTGCCTGTCTCTGTCATAAATCACACAGGCGGATGTGCTAATACTGTCTTTGCTGAGAACATTTAAAAGAGCTCACAGTGGTCCTGTAGCACACACAGAATCTAGAATAAAAAAGGAAAGAAACGTGGATGTTTTGGAACAGGAAGAAACAATGCCAAAGTGTCATTTGTTAGGGAAGCAACGGGAAAAGGTGGTCGGAGATGGAAAGGTGGGAAATTGCCAAGCTGAAAGGGTTACAGAGAAGGAAGAAAAACTGGGATGCTGTATATGGAGCAGAGAAAATGGTACAAATTGATAGAAAAAAAGCAGACGGGAAAGCGAAGGAACAGATGTCCCACTTTGCCGTTCAAGAAGGTTGATTCTTCGGCATTTAATCAGCACCTCTCAACACAAAGTCATTACATGTACCATCAAAATGCTCAGCTCTTCCTATATGTTAAGTGTGTTATAGATAACACTCACGTAGATCTATGCTACGCTGCGGAAAAAGCTCAAAAGCCAAAAATAATCTAGAAGTACCATTGCTTACCTCTTTTTAAAACGTCTTTCAACACTGAAGATGTGCTTGCAAATGCAGAGTTAACCTCCAGCAAAAGCATGAAGCTGTACGATCTTTTTGGTTATTCTGATATCATCTCAGTTCCTCAGGTTTCTGTTCTCTTTTTCATCTGATGTGCAAAACAAAATGAAAGCAGAGTTTCCATTGATCCAACCCATTCCATTTAGATTGCTCGCGTCGTTAAATGACAGGTACACAAGTCCTTGTGAATGATGGGCTAGGAAATAAAAGTGTGAAGTAAATGTGAATGTTTTCTTGTTCAAAATACAAAATGACACATGGGTAAGTGGCTGTATTTGCAGGGAGTATTTGTATACAGGTGACTTACATACAATAGCTGTGCATTTAACTGTAAGGTGGGAGAAAGAAAGCATTACACACTGAATGCAGGGCAAGGGCCATCAGCTGAACCCAAGAGACTAGGGTCTCTTGGGACACTAGGGACACGGAACGTAGCAGCGTGGCGTGAAATGCGAGCTTAGGACTATGCTGATAGGAAGGAACGACGGTGCATAGCAGAACAAGGCAAAACCTAGGGTCTTGTAGTGTTTCCAGGGTCTCCAACTAAGGGTAGCTTTGGAAGGGAGAGGCCTCTTAATGCCCAAAACTGCTTGCAGGCACCAGGACCTCTCCCTAAACGGGCCTTTGCAGAAGCCGGGTTGCTGTTTGCTTTGCTGTGTGCTGGGGTACATGGCATATGTCTTTTTTTCTTTTGCGTTTTTTTCACTTTTTCCTCATTCCCAAATGACTTGTGTGCGTTCCCTTTTTAAAGTTAATTAAGCACGGGGATTTTGATTTCACTTAAAGCTGCTTGTAGATTTGCTTGTGCAATAGATTATGTACAGCAAGATTCATATAGACTTATTTCTATGGAGTTAAATCTTTTGGCCCCTGCCTGTTGGGGAATTGGTCTTCCCGTCAGGTGCTATCCCATGTGTCATATGTGTTGTGAGACAGCCTGTAAGGTGGGAAGATCTTCCTGTAAGAACGGAATCATTAAAGCAGTTCTAAAACTTCATCACTGCCTGAAGCCAGTATTCACAGAGCCTTCATTAGCTAAGCAAAGACTTTTTTTAACGGCCCACTGTTTATTTTGGGTAATGGTATTTAAGCTTGGGTAACTGGGTTTCTCCTATGTAATAAAAGTATCTGGAATCTTTCTCTGAAAATGTATTCCTCGTGGTTAACACAGAGGGGAGGTAGCGTAGAACTCTTTAGCAAAGCTTGTCCATATTAAATTCATCGAGGTGATCAGGGTTGGTGAATACGAGAGGCACCACTTTGCTTAAGAAAGGTTATGATATCTGAGTATCTTTGCTGGAGATCACCGGTTAGTCGCGCCTTTGAACGCATGCAGTCTGCTCACCCATTTTCACCGGTTCAGTGCTATGGCTGGAGCTTGCTTCTGCTCTTCTCTGAGCTAGTCCACGCCGAGAGCTTTTGCCTGTTTTCTTCATGAGTCACAGTATTTGGGTGAGATAAAAACTAGATCAACAGAAACACAAGATGATCAAGTGGAAGTGTTATATCATGGGAACAGTTGAGAAGCCATATTTAAACTGTGAAGCAGAAGGATATTTTCAGTTTTGGAGGTGACTGGGGTGACTTCTGCATAAACAACCAGTTTGTTTATGCAGAAACCCCCCCCCCCAAAACGATGTCATCCACTCATCTTGATGAACATAGGTCTAACATGCCTCTTCCTAGGAGGTCCTTAGCAATGCCAAGGTTTTTGTTCCACCTTCCCTTTTTGCCTTGGTGCAGTGAGGAGAAGTTCCTAGTTTCATCAGAACTTGTTTCCCGTACTGTGACTGTGGGTCAGAGGTCAGTATGTCCGACGGGGCAGTTCCCATGCTTTCAGCCATAACTCTACCCTGTGGCTGCTTTTGCACTAAGAATGAAAAGTGGAAAAAATTACCGTATCTTTCCATTTGCTTACTAACACAGTTCTCTTGAAATTTGGTGTGTGACCTTTGTCTCCATGAAGAGGTTCATGAACAGCCTTCAAGGACGCCAACGTGTTTCTCACTGCGTCCAGCTCAGTAGAGCACCGATAAACTTTGGAAAAGTTGTGGAATGATTCTTGAAATCTCTGTAAAACAGACTTTCTCTTCTCAAAATTGTCTGCATTCAGATTTAAGAGGAAGATATCATTGATTTGAGCTCTTGCATATCAGAAATTTCCTATTTCATGTATTTTCTTTAGAGCCTGGTGAGTTAGAGGGCGTTAATTTTGCTGCCCAGGGGTACAGCTGATAATTCTACCAGCTGCTGCTCAGGTTGTAGTCAGGAGTGCTGAAGTCGTGACATTTACAAGCTCAGAATGATTTACACATTTAACAAAAGTTCTAGCAGTGTGAAAGGTGTTTGGCAATGGTATACAAGCTAACCTGTGTCCTTTAACGTTATTACTTCCCAGAAAGCTGCCAGTCCTAACTGATTAAACAATAAATCATAACACACTGAGACAACAGCAGTCACTGGAGCCATCTGTGAAAGAGACTTCTGGGATGTTCTTGGATTTCCTGGGCATAGTTTGCTCTTTAGAATGCTTTACCAACAAGGGCAGTTGAATTACATTTTTTTTCTGCTATTCCTAGTAAAACAAGTTGCCTCTAGTGTGGGAGGGTATGTTTTGGGAGGGTTGTAGTTTGAAGGTTTATTACTAGAAGAGCTGTAACTTGAATTACCTCGTGGACAGACAGTTCAAACTAGGAGAGGGAAACTGTTCTGAATTCAGGAACATGCTTCGCATTGATATAATGAAGTCTTCATTCTGATAATGTGACATTTCTTGTGACTTTTCTATAATATGAGCATATGTTCATTACCTCCTGGATTAATGTGTTTCAGTTTCTGCTCATGTATGATTTCAGTGAGAACTATAAAACTGTAAAAATAAACTCTGGAAGTTATTTTAGGTATTAGGATATTAGTTAGGATGATTGTAGGTTTTCATAGAAAGATAATTACTTGTATTAGGTTTGGTTTTTTGAAGAAAACAAACAATTAGATCACTTTAGTTGGATGAAATGTCCAGTATTTCACTTTGTTTCTCCACTTGTTACATCTCCTGCATTCTTAAGGGCAGTGCCTGTATTACAAGCAGTGCCTCTGACACTGAGGTAACGGCCGTGGCAAGGAGCAGCTTTCAGTGCTTAGGCTGCAGTCTGTGTGCTCTGACATAGTGTAATTAGAGGAGAAACCTGCATATTTTAGGCACACGCTAAAGTGGAACCACATAAATTCAAAATTTTACTGGGTGGGTACCTGCAAGTCCTCCTAGTCAGTTACTAGGGAATTAATTTATACACCTACAAACTAGGAAGCAGCAGCATAAGGAGCCATAATATGAATGTCTTGTCTGCAGAAAATGGCATATGTGGCTGCCAGGGGCTCAACGGGTGTAACAGCATTTTAATACTTTTCCGAGATTTGTTTCTGGGTAACAAAGCAGGCTCTGGAATGTTGAGTATCCTTCAGCTGCTGTGAGGCTTTGAATCCTGTCCCCTTTGGAGTTAGGGTACAGCCCAGCTGCCAGCATTCAGGGCTTTGTGCCTTGTCTCTTTGAGCCCTTCCTCCCAAGCTGCCACCACATCTTCTAGTTCTTCTCCATCCCAGGAAACCACTGCTGCAGGAGTGTCTCCTGTCATTTCTTTGTCCAGCCAGGTCTTTCCAGGTGGCTTTTTCTGGAAATGCAAGTAGAAATCACACGTGGCTACCTCTGTACCACCAGCTCTGCGTGCTTCTGCTGTTTGTAGTGAAGTACGTTGGTGGGTGGCAGGCAAAAGGAACACGCGTGAAAATAATGAAAAAAACCTTCCCTTTCTGGTGGTTTTGGTGATGCTCAGCTCATCTGTTGAAGTACTCCTTGTTGAAACTCTGAATTTTTAACAACACAAAGTGCCAAAATTCCACCCGTGGGAGATGTTATAATCCCATCTGCCAAAATACGTTTGGTCTTCATAACTTCTCAAAGGAAGGTTTTGACTGCCAAAACCCTGCTTGATCTAAGTTTTCTAATACCGTTTGATATTATGCTAATGAAAAATGAATTTTGTCTAATTGCATTGCTTGTGAAACAAATCGCCAAAGTGACCTCAAGTAAGCAAGTGTGTATTTACTAAATGTCCTTAAAATCATTAATTTGTATTAAAAGTGACTTAGTACTGATGCTGAAAAAGACTTTATTGAACTGTGTTGGGTTTATGTTCTCTTAGAATCAATATTTGCGTGTTCATAGTAATGTTACATGTCTATAGTCCTTTAGAATTGCAGTCATAAGCCTGCTACTACAGTCCTATTAAAGCAAATTGAACAAATTTGCTTTAGGAAGGAAAAAGTATAAATATAAAGACTTAGTGAACAGTTCTGTGGACTAGATGTCCATGCTCAGTTCTGTGGGTGAGGCATCTGCGGCGTTGTGTGTGTGACAGGCTGAGCCAGGCTGTGGTGATGCTGATTCCCAGGGTCCCCGTCCTGCAGTAGAAGTGTTGTCCCTCTCCTGCTTTTATCCTGCAGTCAGATATTAAGGCTAATGAAAGTCTTTCTGTGAAAGGCGAGGTTTAAATTTCTACCGCAGCGCTGCAGTTGCTGGAAGTGTGAAGTGAGAAGCAGTGCTCGTGGTACTGGTGGTACTGCCCTGTCCGTGGCTGTCGGAGGGGTCCTGCGCTGCGGTGCTGGGAGGCGGTGACAAAAGCAGTGCTAAGCTGCTAGAGGGGAAAAAAGCTCTTTCCCCTGTTTTACTCAAAAATGACTCTTCAGTGCACAGGAAAGCTGTCATGAACATGGTAACAATAGCGTCGATACTACTGACAGCAGACTAGATTTTTGTCCAACAGATAAATTTCAAAGTATTTTCTTTTCAAGAGCAAGGTCAGTGTTCTCACAAAAGCTAACTTTTTTGGTACACTCACAAATCTGGCTCCATTTCTTCGCCTCTCCTTGAAGTGCGATGGAAGAACTCCCCACGAATGGGCAGCAAATACACATTTTATTCAGACAGCTATTTGCCTTTTCCTTTTGTACAGTGATGCAGGTTCAGTCGACTGCAGAGGCTTCTCATTACGAATGTGCGTATCCTCTGAAGTGATCCTGTAAGGGGTCCCCAGCCAAAAGCAGAGAGGGCTTCAAAACTTCTCTGGGCAGAGAAGCTTCAACCTTTGTGTGCTCAGCTGAGTGATTAGTTTCTACGCCGCTACAGAGTTTAACAAGAGTGGGGCCAGTGCTTGAATATTGCCATGGAATGTGTCTTGGCTTTAAGCAGATTTCCTGTGTTTTGTAGGTTCCCAAGCCTACCAGTTGTGATCCTCACAGGATTTAGCTGTAGGAATGCATGGGCTGTGTGTTGTGAGTGGCCTTTGCTGAGATGTTTGCACCAGCTAAGCTGGGATTATGACAGCTCTGGACACAAGCAACAACTTTGTAGGTGTATGGTGGCCGAAACTTAAGAAGTTAGATTACAGAATGAATAGATTCCTTTTGTAGGTCTGGACTGTTAAATACAGACCTTTTTCTTTACCTTTTTGTCAAGCTTTAGGGTCAGTCCACCAGACCTAGAACAGCCGCTCTCTGTTAACCCCTCTTTCCCCACCCAAGTAGAGGAAGAGAAAGGATACGGGAGAGAGACTTCTGGCCCCCTCCCCTTAAATGGGAGAGGAAGGGAATGAGAGAGAGGCTTCTGGATTAGAAAACTAAAACAGCTTTAATGAAGATAATAATAAGAAGAAAATGGGATGTATACAGAGATGTACAAAACCAGTATCGAACCCAGCCTCCCCTGATGGCAATGACGTCACTGTCACCCCTGAGGCTGTGGAGGCACCGGGAAAGTCCCAGACTGGGCTCGGCAGCTGATGGGAAGCGGCTTCAGGAGCTGGGTTCAGGAACACATGAGTTGGGACCAAAGGCAGGGCCGAGAAGGATGGCTGAAGGGAAGGGTTCAGAAGGCAAGAAGGCCAGGCCAAGAAGGCAGAGGCCCCCAAAGGGAAGTGAAGGGCTGAGACCCTCGTGACCCCTCAGCTTTACTCTGACTATGGCGTGTATGGGCTGGAATCCCTCGCTGGTCAGTTCAGGGTCCCCTGTCCTGGCCGCTCCTCCCCGCAGGTGCGGCCTTTCACTCTCTGCACCCCCGAGGTGGTTCACAGGAGTTAGCAGTGACCTTGGTCTGCACACCAACCTTGGAGTAACTCCAAACGTCAAGTGTTACCACTGCTAGGAGCAGACACTGTCTGCAGAAACACGCTGTGAGCTTCACAAAGTGCAGTGAGTGAGCAGAGACCCAGCTGAACAGTCAAATCACTGGACAGAACTGGTTTGGATCTAACTGAAATGAGGACACTTCTCTATGTTACTCTGCTATAAAGCATGATTTCTTCTCCCCTGTGCCCAATGGGCATGTTTTCTTGCGTACACTTTTCGTCCAGGCATGCCATCTTCTCCGAGCTGAATGAGTGCATCCTGTATGACTGACAAGATCAAAACTTGGGCAGGCCAGGGCTTTACCTCATGCAGATCACCTGTGCACCTCGATATTTTTTTTTCATTTGAGCAAAGTTTAAAAAAAGTCCTGGAGGAAGAAAATGTAGGAGATGCAGAACTGCTTTAAAATGCAGTACAGAGGTGACAGACTCTTTTTACTGTATTGTTTGTGATACGCTGCTCTTCTGTTATAAACAACCCAAAGGGTATGAAAAGACTTCCTGGTAGATATTTCAGTAAGATCACTGTGGCACTAAGGAGAGCAAAGGCGATTTGTCAAGCAAGTATCAGCAAAATGTCTTGCAAATAGAAGTAAAGCTTTCATTAGATTAACACAATATTTGAATTTTTTGTATTTTTATGCATTTCATATCAGATAGAGAAATAAGCTCTACATATTAAAACAATATCAGCTGTTTCATATTGCAAAACCCGCTAGGGAAAAAATAATAAAGTTTTGATTTTTTCATTTTAAAAGTGTTGTTAAAATAAGCCTTCTAAAAGACCTGAAAGAAAATGCAAGTGACCTCTGCTAGGCAGAAAACATTGTAAAGTTATACTTAATGTTTTGTACATGTTAAACCCACATTCAAAATAAAGATTCCCAAGGAACTGCGTATGCAGAAGAAATACCGATCATGTTACATTTGACCAAAAGAAATATCTCAGCAAGAGCAATTGTTAAAAAAACCCGCAAACATGCTTTAAGATATTATATATCCGCAGAACTTGTCTTCAGTTAAACTGAAGAGCAAATAACAGAACCTTAAGCATCTCCCATATTGTTCTGTTCAGTCCCACTCTTCCTGATGCAGTTAATTCGATCTGGGTACTTAGTACCCAGTTCGGCTACCCACATAGCTGAAGTAGAAAAAGTCAGAGGAGTAGCCAGATATCCAGCGGGCTTTCACGTGGCTGTTGTTGCCAGGGAAACCACTCCCCTGGTCCCCATGCAGAGAGCACGTCCGCCTCTTCAGGCACACGGACACAGAAGCATCACTCTTGTCTGGTGGAGAGAAAGCAAAACAGCTGCGGAGGAGCCTTGGTACGGAGAATTAATTACACCGTTTAGATACCGCAAATGTAAAAGTGATGGTGTTTTCCTTAAGCGGCCTCCCGAGGGGACTGCACTAGCACGCTGGAAAGGGAGCTCTCACCAGCACGCTGGAGGCCTTGGAGGAAGTTACGCTCCTGTTCTCCTGTCAGGGAATAGTTGGCAGCTCAGCCAGTACTCGTGTCCTGGTTTTGGCTGGGACGGTGTTCATCTTCTTCCCAGTTGTAAGTTCAGCGCTTTACTTTGGATTTGGTCTAAGAAGAATTTTGATACCATTTCCCACAGCAGTCTCCCGGAGAAACTGGCTGCTGGGACTGGCACTGAGGGTGCCCAGGTTTGCTGGGTGAAAAACTGGCTGGATGGCTGGGCCCAGAGAGTGGTGCTGGGTTGAGCTGGATCCAGTTGACAGCCGGTCACAAGTCTATGAACTCTTGGTAAGGGGATGCTTTTCATTAGCACTGAGCGTGCAATTAAAAGCAAAGTATTGCCTGGAGTATAGTGGAAGGCTCTCAGAAAGGAATGGTCCCCAGGACCACCAGCCACAGAAGGTCTAGGTACTAACAGCTCTGCCTTTGCGGGACGTCTTTTCCTCTGGGGAGTTGGTGGGTTCAAAGGCTAATGGAGTGTCCTTCACTAAAATATCACAAGCGATAGGAGTCTGAAGGAAATAGTCTCCACTAGGTATTATTTAAACTCAAGAGAATTTAGAAGCTGAGATCTGTGACTCGGTTCAATAATTCAGTAGAAATGCCCGTTAAGACTAATTTCTTAATCACGGGCTCAGGAGCCAGTGGCCATTTCTGCCCTGTTTTCTGCTACTTGTTCATCTGCTTCACGTGCTTCCCATTTTTTCTGCTTGTGCTTATTGCATATAAAAGATGGGAAAGAGATATAATTGGGTTTGCTGTATTGGTGTTACTAAGTCATTTAAGAATATTAACTTCATTATTTTGGTCCAATTCTAGTTTTGATAGTTACGTTGTACACTTAAAACTCTCTTGGCAGTTGCAAATGATTCATCTTCCTCTCGCTTCTTACTAACTTCAGCGTATCGCTGTTGTGTGTAGTAAACTTTGGCTATCTTTCTCCCACGAGGGGCTCAAAATTATTCCTGTAAGGCATGTACTTAGCAAATTCATTTACAAAGTGCATTTGGAAAGCTCATGAATGTGTCGGGGGGTACCGTATAAATGGGAGATTATTCATTCAGAGTGAATTTAGTTACACATTTTCTATGCAGTCTAGATTTCCCTCCTGGAAAAATAACCCATACAATTTCTGTTGGCGGGGGGGGGACCTACCTAAATTGGTGTCTGGTTTTTTTTGTGTGTTCATAGAAATATGGATTAATGAACGGATTATCATGGGTTTCTCACAGCATGCCGCTTCTTGAATGATGCTAATACCTTGGTGTTTGATAGACAGTGTAGATGGGAGGGTGTTAATAGTGAATACAATTGTTTTTTTTCCCCCATCTCTACAGATATATTGTATTTTACCAGAAACACGCACTCCTATAGCCTTGCTGTTTTTAAATCCTACCATACTATAGTGCATGTCTGGAATCTTTCTTTTCTTTTTAGAAATACAATTTCAGCTAAGTAATTTATAAATTTTAGAATACCTATATTTATGGCCTAATAAAATTTGCTACATTTGGTTTAGGTTTGAATACAAAATGTTCAGAGTACTCACATAGGTAGTTGCATGCACTATATTTTGAAAGGGCAGTAATTTACTGACATCCCCATTTACACGGCCAAATGTTAAAATGTGCTAAGGAATTGCCTTTGGACCTTCAGCCTTAAAAAACCCATCTTATATGAGCAAAAGATAGATCTTACTAATTCTGGTTTTTCATATGCACACGCTGTGTTAGGCTGTTTCTCTCTTTTCCTCTGGTGAACTTCACTTCTTTATTCCTTTTTCTGTTGCCTACAGGTCTTCCCTGTGAAAGTGGAATGTTAAAAATAAGCAAACAACAGCATGCTTTTCATTTATAAATTAATTGCCCCTTTAGCATATGACTAGCCAGCATGTCATTAGCTCAGGAGTTTCTCAGACTGGCATACCTTGACACGCAGTTCATTTTGTTCTGCTCAATTAAGGTATTTGTAGAGAAACTACTGCAGGGCACTGCTGGCCTGAACGTGAAGCCCTCTCCAGCGTGGGCACCCAGGGAAAAGGACACTGAGCTGTGCAGGACTGGCACGTCAGCTCTTCGTTCAGACCTCTGTGCTACCACTACCCTTTGTGGAGCAAGAAATCCTTGATGGCCTTCTTAACAAAAACAGGACTTACCTTGCTTATCTTACTTAAATGAGAGTCAGTTTGTTAAAATAAATACTGCTCAGCCCACCAGGTTATTATCAACAGAGGGAAGTTACTCTGAAGGGTTGGTGTTGGTACTTGGGTTATCCAAGAAAACTGTTTTATTGTCTGTAGTTGTCTCTGTAGGTATCAAGCTGTGACTGTACAGCTCAGCATGGATCCCAATTCTGTTCTAAATGAAACCTATCTAAGTTTAGTTTTTCTAGACCGTAATATTTCCAACACTGTCTTTTGATACCAGAGTAAGTACAGGTGGCAGCCTGTCTGAATGTCCAAAAGGATGTGCTAAATCACTCTTTAATGTCACTGGGTTGATTATAGTGCTGGCTAATTTGAAAATACTGACTTCATTCAAACATGCATTCATTTATTCGGGGGGAAAGGAGAATTTCCCCTGATTTTCTGTTGAGAGAAGTTTCCACACCGAATGAGTACTACCCCTAATCTCCCTCCTGCCAAACCCACAGGCTGCTGGAAGACTTTGCAGCTGGATGCAGAAGGAGATCACGAGATGCCATTGAATTAATGAAAATGGAAGGGCTCTTACAATCTCATCTGTAATAAGCCAGAGCAGTGCAGAGTAGGAGCTCTTCTGTGCTGACATTGTGATGATGCCACGATCTTCTGAACCCGGGGTATTTTGTCTCTTAGGGCAGCTGTGGGACTATCAGAGCTCAGCATTCCTTGCCATTTTTAATGGGAATTTGTGTTTCTGTCTGCATAGCTCCAAACGTCTTCCTACAGTGAGTATCGCTGCAGCTGGTGCATCATAAAAGACTCAGGGCATGAAGAGGAAGAATTTGGTCACCGAAGTGCTCAGCACAACCAGGGAAATGGTTTCCTCAGGGGTTCCTCCTGTGTTTGAATCCGCCCTGGCTGTGCCCTGAGCTGTCCTGCCCCACAGCGCTGAGCCGGGCTGATGCTGGCAGAGGCTCTCCCACTTAACTGCACTTGAATGTCCCTTTTGGAGGGGCTGCTGCAGTGCTCGGAACGTGTACAGGTTAATTCTAACTTCTCACAGACCAGATGACAGCCCCATGAAGGCAGAGAAGCATTGGGAGGGCTAAAATTAACCTCTGCACCCAGCTGTCTGTCAGGAAGCCCTGCAGAACAAGAATTATTTCTTGTTCTCCTACTGGTCGCGGGACATGCACACGATTTAGTAAACAGCTGCAATGAAGAGAGCAAATAGGGCTGGAAGAAAAGATTTCTGTTCAGGTTAGAGAAGAATAGAAATGATTACAAAGTGGTTTAATTACTTACAAGTTAGGTTCAGTGAGGCAGTTCTTTTGCTACCATTCATCCCTACTCTACCCGCTGACGTTCAGTAAAGGTAACTGGGAACGGTGGTTGGCCCAAGGTACTCATGCAGCCCAGGGAGTTTCTCTTGATGGATTTCAGTGTGATCAGTCAGCTGGCATTCTTCGTTAGGCATTAAGCAAAAATTTCTTTTGCTCAACACAGAGAGGCCCTGGTAAAAATTAAATCATTCAGACTGAGAAGAATGTCGATGGTTATTAAAAGCCTTATTTGGTCAAATGGGGAGAGAGTTAATCAGAGCAATGGAAGGTGGCCTGGAGTACTGGGAAGTACCGTCTCCTATCCAAATAGCTCTGTTTCTTGCTATCCAAAAAAGGATTGATTTTTTAAAAGATATTTCAAAAGGTTTCATGCTCAAAATAATTGCTAATTGTACCTTAGCAGGCTGACAGTGTCAGGGAACAGCCTTGATAGGCTATAAACAAACAGTGGGATCTATTGATACTTGCCCATCAATATCAGCTTCGGTGAGGATGAGCTTGGTGTTCGGTGGACCAAACCTGTAATGGGCAGCTTTAAAATGGGATAAAAAAAAGGCCTCGACAATTTGGAATGTATTTCTTGCCCAAGTCTTTTTTTTTTTTTTTTTCCCCTGTCTCTGTGGACTTGGAGCAATACTGATGATTTTACCCTTTTTTAATATATTGATTTTTGCTCAGATTCTCTACACTTGTTTTTAGTGGATAGTAAATGCTTCTATTGATTTACCAAACTCAATACACCAGAGTTTGATCAACGTACCTGACTGAACTTACAGATGCTGTCAGGGAACAAAGTGTGAAGCTCTTCCTAAGAAGAGCAGGACAAATGAAGAGAGCTGCATTGCAAGAGGTCTCCAAAAGTACAGAGGTTGCTGAAAACTTCCTCCGAGACTGGGCTAG
Source organism: Eurystomus gularis (assembly GCA_013400335.1). NCBI lineage: Eukaryota > Metazoa > Chordata > Aves > Coraciiformes > Coraciidae > Eurystomus > Eurystomus gularis. Next base: position 43,464 of record VZZY01017941.1, read on the forward strand.
TTGCCTCGAAATTAGAAAAGACCATTAAATAAATTAGCACTGTGGAGAAGTAGGATGCAGTAGGGATATTGTAGTGAGGAAAGAGCGCTGTGCAGACATTTCCCTGTTGGGAGATGGTACTGATGGACTGAGGGAAGCGCTGGACTCCTCCCGTTATGTACCCGTGCTCGTGTGTGCCGAAAAGAAAGCCAGGTTCCTGCAGGAAGCATCTCCAACCTTGTAAAGTTACCAGGAAAGTTATAAGGAAAGGCAACTTTGTTGGAGTATATGGGGAGGAAGGATTTTTTTTTGGTTAGGTACATCTCAGTGAAAATATCCTGCTGGTGGCTCTTTTTGTTGAGTTTCATCTTCTTCATGTAATAGAATTCTACCTTTATTTTTTGTGTGACATTATTAGTATTTAATGCTTACACATGGTCATGGAGAAATTGCCTGCCATATACTTCCTTGCAATATTTACATGCCTAATTTCACTGAAGCCTATGAGAGTGTTTTCCTACAACTTAAGTTAACAAGGTTTGTTCCCCCTAGAAAAGGAAACATCACATTTCTAAATAGGTAAGAGCTTCACATTTCCCCATAGACTGAAACATACTGAATCCTACAAAGTCTTTGATGTTCTAGAGACATAGCTACTAACCTTGACTGAAAACATAACAAAACACCATGTTGAATTACAGTAATGAAGGTTAAACGCTCAAAACAGATAAACTGTAGCTGTAATCTGTGTAGACCTGGCATGGTACAGAAAAGTAGTATGGTTATTTCCAACGTGTATAGGATGGCTATCATTTTTAGAGATCAGTATAGTTCAAATAATAAAACCAAATCTAACTGATGACTATAAGCAATAAATACCATTTCAAGCAAGGCTGAAAAGAAGCCTTACATTTTGGGCTGAAACGTCTTCCTTTTCAGAGGCAAACCTTACTCTTTTCAGCTGTCCCACCAGATTTATTGGCTATAACACAAGTCTTTAATGAACCTGAACAGAACAGTCAATTAGCAAAGAGCTTACCACTGTATTAGAGCAGTTTTTTATGAAAGTGTGTTGCTCTATATTTTGAATCCCTATTATGTTTTGTTTGTTTTTGTTTTTTTTTCTTAATTGACTTTTCAGTTCAATTTCCTAATTTGGAGTGGTTCTTCCCAATTACCCAACTTCTAGGCCTCATCACATACCCTGCTTAGTGTCGGGCTACTGCTGCGCTCATCATTCAGCAAGTTAGCATTGCAGGAAGAACTATTTCATCGGCATAGTGTAATGTCTTGCTTAATTTAAAAAATAAATAGAATAGCATGCTTTTACCCATCAAGTATAATAATGTGGAGGAAAGTGTAGCCGAGTGCCTATATTTCACAGTTAAGGTACTTCTCATTTTGGGCTCAAATTATCAGAAGAAAGAATCAGGGAATTCTGATATTACATCAGTCTAATGGTTTGTCTAGTCCAGATCCTGTCTCAGGCAGTTTGCTGAATCAGATGCGTTTAAGGGAGATGCAGAAAGCCCCATGCCGTGTAATTTGTCCATTCTTCTAGCTTCTACTTGGTCATACTTGGTTCACTTCCTGGAGCCATGAACATTTGTGTCCTCACTTTTGCCATTTCATTGCGATCTGATGTAACTTCATTTTCATATAAATGTAATTTAAACAAAAGTATCGGCTAACTTGTTTTCAAGGATGTCTTTCAGCTGTGAAATCTTTAGACTAACTTTTTGTTATCTAAAATTACGTTCTCTCATACAGACCACTTCCAAATTAATTGCTTCCAGTGATCCCTTGCTCTCCTGTCATGAGAAATGTATCTTGCTGTGACCAGTTTTGTTTCCATATCATTCATTAGCTTACCTTTGTTTCTCCTGTGTTTGTCTCTTTGTTTAGCTAAATATTTCTGATCTGTCATTCTTCATTATGTCTGCGATAAGTTTTACTGCTGTATCATTTCCCCCTATTTCTTTTTTAATAGGGAATGGATAGAAAATATGACAATAATTAAATCATCTTGATGAGTTTAATCAGTGATGTAGTGTCTTACCAAGGCTGGAATTCTTGGAGGTGCTCAACCTTATTTAATGTCAGTCACACAAAGAAAGCCAAGCCCTCGGATGACACACCTGGGAGTGCTAAGGAAACAGCTACAGGAAGAGAGAGCTGTGAGTTAGGCTTGCTAGAGTGTCGTTCCATGGACCTGCTTTTAGCACTTCACATTGAGTAGGAATCGTAGTAACTGTTCTTGGGTCAGGGCCTACAATGCAGGGCTCTTCGCTACTTTAGTGAGCAGTGTACTTATATGTTGGTGTTCTTCTCTGTGGAACAGTCAACCTGAAATTCCCCTTTTTTTTCTGATTTTTTTTTTTTTTTCTCCAAAGTGGCATAACTTCACCATGGAAGCTCTTGTCTGCCCTGGGACAATCGTATTGCCTCTCTTTAGGGGAAGTGGAAAAGGTCATTCTGGACCCTTTCAGAATAAGTTAGTCAGGGAGCTGTGCTCTCCTCTTTCATAAAAAAAGAGCTTCTATTACCACAAACACTTAGATACATACGTTTAGATGACAGTGGCTATGGGTGATGCATGTGTGTGAGCTCAGTCTGGTCAGCGTTAGACCTGTTGAATAGGTTCAGAATACAACTTCGAGGAAGCTTAAATATGGAGACACCCCTGTTTGAATAGACAAACTGGATCCTCACAGAACGCTGTGCATCCTAGTCACATTGAGGTGTAGCAGTTCGTGCAATAGCAGACCCTCAGGTCTGTAATAACAAACACCTTGAACTTGACCGTTCTGATTAATTGTGAAAACTCTCCTTTCTCTCGCTTGGGACCAGCGTCTTGTTTTAATTATTAAGTAGAGTTAACTGCTACTGCAAGATTTATTTTGTTTTCCAGAAAAGGTGAATGAAGAGGTGGAGATAGAAGTGGGTGTTCTGCTGGTAGTACAAGTAAAGTGTTCAGAGACTACATAACTGCTTTTCCCTTTTCTCAGGTGAGCTGATACTGCTGACTGTAATAGTGAGGTTCAAGGCATGAAAGCCCAAGGACAGCGAAGGAGAACAAACCTTCCCTGAAGAAATCAAGCCATCCCAGTGCCTACAGCTGCATGCTTTCCTCTGCGTTTGTGTGCTGTTACTGGGATTCAAGAGATGTGTGGTACTTCATACCGAGAGAAGAGTCAGCATTGTCTCTGAGAGAGAGGACAACTTGCATTGCATTTTCAGAAGGCTCTCAGGCAGTATACCACAAAGAAAGGTTGCCCCATGGTATGTGTAAGTATTTTTCTATCTGTGTTAAACAGTGGGTGATTTTTCCATCTGATTGTAAAAGAAATGCAGTTAACAGTAATGCTTTTGTCGTAGCCTCCAATTTCTATTTAACTTTTGCTTACACTCGCATGTGCTGTTGTCACAGAATCATAGAATGTTAGGGGTTGGAAGGGACCTCTGGAGATCATCGAGTCCAACCCCCCTGCCAAGCAGGACCATAGAATCTAGAGCAGGTCACACAGGAACGCATCCAGACGGGTCTTGAAAGTCTCCAGAGAAGGAGACTCCACAAGCTCTCTGGGGAGCCCGTTCCAGTGCTCTGTCACCCTCCCAGTCAAGAAGTTCCTCCTCATGCTGAGGTGGAACTTCCTGTGCTCCAGCTTGCATCCATTGCCCCTTGTCCTATGGCAGGGCACAAGTGAGAAGAGGTTGCCCCTTTCTTCTTGACCCCCAGCCCTCATCTATTGCTCCACATTCATTAGATCCCCTCTCAGGCTTCTCTTCTTCTCAGTCTTCTTGTTCATTCCTACGCCAAACCAACTATTTTACGCTCAGTAATGCTGCATGCACACAGCTGTTCCCTAACAATTCCTGCCCGTCTAAATGTACCTGAGACAGGATGAGCTAATTATTCTAATTCAGCTTGTCCAAATACCTTACTCCATTGGTGAGACACTGGATACTTCAGTGTGTCAAGATTTAGCCAGTTTTTGACATACAGCTTTGTAACTCATCAGTACGTAATATAAGCCTTCAAAGGTCAATCCCGTGACGTTGAAAATCTATCTCCTCTTGTTGCGTATATGCAAGTGACACAGATACACATGGCAGCCTGGTAGGCACTGGGGACAGTGACACCATTAGTGTAAGAAGATTCTTGATTAAGGGTTCTTGAGGGACGTAGTCGGTTGTCAATTGTAGTGATAAGAGATTCTTAAAGGCTGCAAAAAGTAGTTTCAAAAACGAATTCATTTTTAAAATTGGTTTATCCATCTAAAATCCTATCTCTGTTTTGCCTGATTAAGAAAAATAAAAGACCTGGTTTAGATTTTTGGTTTGGGCTTTTATCTCGGTTGTGCCCCTATAAATCAAGGGTAACTTCAGCAAGACTATTACAGATTTATACTGAAGGAAACAGAGGTTAGTATTAATCTGGCCATCAATCTGTAAGGGGAAAATGCCATGGGTTGTGTTTCCAATGTTTATAGCAAGGATGTTCCGCATTTAATAATAGATAAATAATTATGGAAGACAGTAAGTGAGTGCTTTTGAAGAACGGCTGGAGTAGACGAGAGCTGGCATGGTTGGAGTGATATGATAAATACCAAAGATGGCTCTCCTCCCTCAGGCTAAGGTGAAGAAGTCACCAGAGGAACGATGCTCACCTTTTTGGCCATTAAACGTTACACTTCCCTCAGAGTGAAGGTTATTAGCTTCATGGTCCTGGCAGAATTCCACTGTGCATAATTGTATTCTAGCTCTTCAGTTGCTTCTGAGAGCGGTTAAGGGAGCCTCCACTTCCTGTCCTAAACAGTTTGTTAGAAAGTATTGGGTGACATTTACTGCAGGTGAATAATTGGCTTTGACAAGGTCTTCAGTGGTATTTTTAGAAACCATTTCAACTTTAATGGGTTGCCCATTGGTCCATCTAAAAGATGTGTCCCGTATGTGTTAGACCTTTCATAGCTATGCACCACGTGTTTCTTGTCCGTGAAAGTCACTTACCTGAAACATTCCAGTGGAGTAAAAACTTGACTTTGTTCCCAGCTGTGCTTTCTCCCTAGTTTGGTGCTGAGGTCTCTGTGCTAGACCACACCAGGGAGCCGCAGGACATTGGAATTCCTCCTCCCAGCTTGATGGAAGCAGAGATTTCACACTTGAAGTCCTTTTAGGGCAGAGGGAGGATCTGATATTCTTCCATGTTTCTCCAGCACAAGGCATTGAACCTCATGCAGAAGTGTCTCTAATAAGGGAATGCAGATTGCTCCTGTTCTGATACTGCAGTATGATTTTGTTAGCTATTTCGTAACTTGCTTGGTGATGAACATAGATGACTTCATGTAGGACAGCGCAACAGTAAGTCAGCCATTTTGTGCATGAGTCCAGCGCTGCACTGTAGAAATACAAAGATTGTAAACGGATGTGATTTCCTGTATTGCTTAATATTAATAGAGTAGAATCTCAGATTCTTGATAACTTTTGGGAAGGCCTGGACATGATTTGGTGCTGTGGTGCCGTAGCCGCCATTTATATTTAGTGTCCCTTTTTCTAGCTTCTGTCAAAGGCACCGAAGAGCAGCCTCACCTCCCCAGAGGGCCTGCTTTTGAGCCATTCCCATTTTCTGATTCTGGGAGGAGAGGGTCGGCTGCCTGCCCTGATAACTTGCCACACGTGCCAGAATGGCCTTGTCTGATGAGTCTCTGTGTGGAGACTGCCTGTGGTTTTCCAGAAAGCAGTGCAGCAACGAGATTGCGTTGGTGTAAGCTAGGGGAAGGTTACTACCAAAACCGGGAGTGCCTCTGTGTGTTTTGTTAGAAGTTAGGGAGTAGGGCCACAAAATATGCCTAGTCTGTCTGTTCACAGTTCTGTCTTTTCTCTTACAAAGTGCCTGCCTCAGGTTTTTTCAAGATTATCAAGCTCTATTTCGGTTCCTGGAAAAATGCTGGAGCAAGTCCTCCATCCCTGTAAGCTCCTAGAATTAACAGCATCCAGAAGAGATTGATCTCAAAGGGAAAAAACAAAAAAAAAATCACATCTAGCTGATCTGATTTTCTTCTGAAACAGGGAAACAGTTCTTGTAGGTAGGGCAGAGTAGGTGTTCTCTTTTCTGTCTCGTGGGGAAGCATCCTCTAAATGAAACTACCAGAGAATAGATACAAACCTGGTCAGGCAGCTATACCTGAGAGGAGTTATCTCCAGTTCACCGTCAAAAGTGAAACGTGCTGTGCTTGAGAGCTTTGTGCAGGAGCCAGCCCTGTTCAGTGTTCTCATTACAGACCTGGATCATGGCATAAACAGCACACCTATTATGTTTATTTGCTAGGAGGGACTGCAGTATGTTGTAAGACAAGGTAGGAATAAGAAATTACTGTGTAAACTGAAATGACAATTTCATTTCATGAAAAGCAGGATGGAATTAAACAGGGCATAGTATAAGACTCAAGTAGGAATAATGTAACTGTGCCCAAAGATGTTGGGGAATAACTGGCTGAACAGCAGGTCTGTAGAAAAGGAATTGAGGGAAACAATCACAAGTTGAAAAGGAACGAACAATATTGTGCTCTTCCACAAGAAGAAATCACACTGAGGTATCTCAAAGGAGGTACAGTTTGCAAGATGTGTAAAGCAATCCTCCCAAACGGCTCACCGCTGGTAGTACTGCGTCTGAGTTAGAGCAAAGAAAAATAAAGGAATTAGGAGCACTACAAGTGGAATTTGAGGTGCAAATACTTACAAGACCACAATGAAAAATCACCAAAATGTGAAATGTAAACATAACAAACACTTGATGACATTGTTGGGCAGCTAAGTGATTTGGATCATCGCTCTCTGCTACTAGTAAGAGTAGGCAGGCCCTACTCAAGGCTGGCTCTTTTCCAGAAACTGCAGTGCACGGTAAGGAGATACTAGGAGAAGATGCTGATTTGAAAATGCACTAAATTGCTCAGCTCCAGGAGCTGAATTATGAAGTAGGTGGGCTAATTAAAAAAAAACCCAAACAGTTGATAGGGGAGAAAACAGCAGCTGTACACTTTAAAAAAAAAAAAAAGTAACAAAAGTGATTTGGGAAATTAAAACCCTGTAATATTTACACCTGGACCTGGCAAGCAGGAGAAACTGTTACCACAGAACAGCTACTAGTCCTGTGAGAGGTATTGCTGGGATTGATTTCCCAAAGATGTGACTGAGCCACCCATCCTTCCAGCCATGTATGTGAAGGGGATTTAGAAGCAGCAACTGAGTATTCACGGGGTCCTTCATATGGCCTCCAGAAGGCTATTAGAGAGACTAGCTAACCACAGGGCAACACACAAAGTACTTTTTTGGGCCAGAAGCTGAATAGGAGATAAAAAGTAAGCAGGTACATTTTTGGTTAGGTTTCAGTAGGGAAAAAAAAATGAAAGCAGGTGTTCTCTTTTTTGATGCGTTCATTAATCTTAAAATACAGAGCTGTATTGAGGCAGAAAATCTGAAGAAGGTACTCAGCTCTTGCCCTGCCTTCAGCCAGAGAGAGGAATTTAAAAACCAGCCTGAACAATGAGGTGATGAGTACACAATGTGCGGTGTTGACAATGCATTAGAAAAGGTTCGTAAGGTAACTATGTAGCTGCACCCAGAAAGGACATTCTTTCTGCTCAGAAAGAATTCCTCACACACGTAACCCGGCAATGAAAAGTGTGTATGGGACATGTGCTACGGGATATCCATCTCTTCAGGTGTCTCAAGGGCTCTTACTTAGGCCTGCGTGGCCTGAGTCACGGTACAAAAAATTCTACATGAGAAGCAGTCCTGCCAGATTGCTGCTGTTGATGGTTCCCATGATTATAAACATGCCCTTGACACGGTGGCAGCTTCTGGTATCTTCTCACAGAAGCCACCACTGTTCCTCCCCTCTGTCAAAACACGGCCACGTAACATATTCTGTGTTGTACTCAAGATTTTACTCCTCCTGCTTTCCTTAATTGCAGATAGTGGCATTCTGGTGCTAGCTTATCACCCCCAAATACTGTGCTGGACCTCATATCAAGATTTCTGAGTATTTTGGAGTATATTATAATGAGCTAAACTCTTTCTTTTCTTTCCCATTTGTATAGGTCAGAACGAACTCTTCAGATTACAAGAAAGAACGATATTTGGGTGACACTGGAGTAAACTCCTTGGGTGAGTGAAAACACGCTTTTAAAATTTGCATCACTTATTGTCGACGTGTCAGAACTCAGAGAAGTTTTGCTGCATTTAAAGTCAGGCGAGACATGCCTGCAGGTTTCCTCCCCCAACCTGAATTGCCTTACCTTTGGGTTTGCCAACAGGAAATACAGAAATACCAAAATGCTTTTGTTGAGATTCCAGCTGTGGCTGAGCTTGTGTTTCCTCCTAGGACTATTCGTTTCCCATCTGTGTGTCTTTCCCAGCCACTGAAAGCATAGACTGTCCCAGGCATAGAGGCCGGTATGGAGGATAGGAAAAAAATGATGTTTAACCTGTTTTGTAAAAAGGAACGTGTGGAACGTTTAACAAGACAGCAAGCCTAGATGTACCGTATGCATGGAGCTGCAAAGGTCCAGCACCTAATGGATGTGTAAAAAGGGCTTTTGAAAAAGAACAGAAAAACTTACTTTTCCTATAAATAATGGTGAAATATTTTAAAACCACTCTGAAATGTAAGAACAACCTGAAAGGCAGGTGAGAGTCAACCTATTGAGATACTTACTGAAACAGAGTTCTCTGAATGACCAGACAGACCCATTCTGGTGGCAAGCAAGTGGCAGGCGCCACGTTCAGAGTGTGCCATGAGATTTGGAGGGTGAATCTGTGCCTGTGTGGCTTTGAGTCTCTGGGCTTTCCAGAACCGAGTAGACGATTTGGTAATGGTGGGAGTTACCACTTCAGTAGGCAATCGTGAGCGTTTCTAGGCTTTCTTTTAAGATATACCCATTAAGCATACAGATTTCAAAATATTAAGAAAGAAGGGGTAATATTTTTCAAAGTTCTTACATTTTATTTGCAATGAAGTAATTTAAAAAGCTATACAGAGGTGTTTATGAACCACAGATACATAAAAGTTCCCAACTGAGAGTAAAATAATGTAAACACTGAGCTTCTATTGACTCGGGAGAGTGTATAGGCATTTTAGTTGTTACTGTATGCATCCAGCATTTGTGTTTTAAATTGGTAATTTAATTACTGCTAAGGTGTAATGATGGATGTGTTAACAACTAAGCCCTAAAATACTGCTGAGTGTGTTCTGGAAGCTGCTAATTTTTCTCAGCTGTTATTAGCTTTAGTACCAGTCATAGATATTCAGCTCTTGACTTCAATATTTCCTGCGTGTTAGGACGGAAACCTTATTAGTGTTAACTTTCAAAAAAGGACGCCTGATGTTGACAGCTGTCCCTGGGCATGACAGAGAAGTAGGGAAGTGGTGGTCACTGATGCAAACCAGCCCTTTTCCTGGGAGAGAGATCAGAGGCTCCGAGTGAAGCGCATCCCATGTGAGATGAGCTCTCCAAAGCAGTATTACATGTTGGAAAAGTGGGACTATGTGCTGTACTTGCTACGAATTATATGTTCTTCCTCATACAAAAGGCTTTGTATTTGCTATTATCTAGTCTTTATTTTCTGGTTCAAACGATGATGCTTTTTGAGCACAGCGTGTTTATTTGAGATGATTAGAATTTACCTGTGTAAGAGACTCTGACAGTGGATTTTAGAGGCTGATGCACCTATGTTGTTTTCCATGATCCTTTGGAACTTGGCAAGGACGAAAATCTCCAGAAGCAGAGAAAAGCATTTATTACTCTATGAAATTCCGTTCAGTTCTGGCTGAGGTCTAAGCTTGGTAATTTCCCTTTTTAGCACTTGATTTCTTAGCAAAATGCTAGCAGTTTGTCAAAACATAAAACAGTGTAACCTGGCACACTGCTGTAGGAATAACGACATCTCACTCTGGCAGGGACACAGGCTCTGCAGGGAACAGAGAGAAAGAGCCTTGGGTCGGCTGGCCTTCTAATGAAAGATTGTCTTACCTAATCCGGTGATTAAACCAACAAATAACCTCAACGCCCGACTGCCCGGTTAGGACAAAAATCTCTTGTCTTTGCCAGTTACTTTTGTTGTGTGGGGTTTGTACATAGCTGGTGATAGGTAACTGGGAACTCTTGTGGTTTCCCTTTCCTCTTATTTTCGCTTGAAGAACAGACAGGGAGAACAGCAGCCCTCTGTTCTTTACGTCCCTTTTCTTGTGTTAAAAGCCGCTTCAGTTGTGGAGCCAGCTACTCAGAAGTTGTGAAAAGCCAGAATGACAGTCATCGGTGTAACCGTATTAACTCAACCTCTGTGTGCACTGGTGAGGCTGCATCTCGAATCTGTAGTTCAGTGTTGGGCCCCTCACTCCGAGAAGGACATTGAGGGGCTGGAGCGTGTCCAGAGAAGGGGAGCAAAGCTGGGGAAGGGTCTGGAGCACAAGTGTGGTGAGGAGTGGCTGAGGGACCTGCATTTGTTGAGCCCAGTGAAAAGAGGGCTCAGAGGAGACCTTCTCGCTCTCCGACCACTCCCTGAAATGAGGTTGTAGTGAGGTGGGAGTTGGTCTCTTCTCCCGAGGAACAAGCAATGGACAAGAGGAAACAGCCTCAAGTTGTGCTGGGGGAGGTTTAGGTTGGACATGAGGAGAAATGTCTTCCCCAAAAGGGCTGTCAAGGCCTGGCCCAGGCTGCCCGGAGCAGTGGTGGAGTCCCCATCCCTGGAGAGATTGAAAAGCCATGTGGATGTGGTGCTGAGGGACATGGTTTAGTGGTGACCTGGCAGTGCTGGGTTAGCAGTTGGACTTGGTGATCTTAAAGGTCTCTTCCAACCTAAACAATTCTATCATTCCGCTCTTTAATTTCAGTATGTAACTCTCTTGCCAGAGAGACCTCTAGGTATAAGTATGTGTATGTGTGTGTCAGGAAGATTCTCAGTTCACACGTAGAAATCTGAAGGTGCATGGAGAGGAGAACAAGGAAGGAGATTATTGAAGGAGGAAGGATCATCCATGATTAAGGTAGGTGAATGAGAAGAGTCCTCTTTTTTCCCTGTTCCTGCTGCAGTCTGTGTGTGTTGCTGAGCAAGCCACTTCATCCCAAAACACCTTGTGTGGCTACTCTCCGTTTGTCTCCTCTCTTGGACCCCTCAGGCCTAATGTGCAGAAGTGCTGAGCACTCAGAGCTGCAGATGAAATCAGTGGGAGAGTGCGGTCACTCCGCATTTCTGGAATTCGGGCAGAGGGGATGGGACATCTGGACATGGGGAGAACAGTAGGTTCTGGGTGCCAGCCTTTTTCCAGAACAGATGTCATTCCGAAGGGTTAAGGTGGAGAATGCTTATTAGCAAGCAGGTGGAGTCATTGCCCTTTGCCCAGCTCTGTGTGAAGCTGTCAGCCTAACTAGTGGAGGCTGCTACAGCCACTCCTCGTTACAGCTGGGAGTACTTTCAAATGGTTTTAATTAACTTCAGGAAGGCAGGATGGGACTCAGATGGTATTAAAGAAAAATAAATAGGAGTGTGTAATTAAGGGTGAGAATTGGAGTCTTAGAAGAGAATGCATCTTTCTAGTGGACACTTGAATTGTGGCAGTAAAGTTACTCTGGATTTACACCTGTGTCTATCAGACAAGAAAATGGTCTGCAATGGAGTAGCACAATAAGGAGCTGCACCTCCTTTCACGGAAATCAATATTGAAATTGCCATTCGTTTCAGTAGGGCTAGGAGATGATGGATTAGGAGAACTTCATTTGGAGCTTTGGGGAATTATATTCACAACTTTAATTGTATTTATAGAAAATGCTCATTGATCCTTGAACAAATTCTCAGTAGAGCTGGCCGTTGAAAAAAAAAAAAATCAGAAAATGCCGCTGCACATTCTTCCTCTGATGAACTGTTCTTTAGAAGAGAAGGGATGGATGTCGTAGCGGGTATTGGCCTCTGCAATTATTTTGAAGTAGTAAAACAGATTAAGCAGAAGCTTAAGGCGTGAGCTTAGTGAATGTAGCTGTGTCTAAACAAACAGTGGTGAATCTGCTCATTCATTCGGAATTTTAAGATTAAATAAATGACAGTAATTTAAATTATATGTAAGCCCATGCAAATATTTAATGAATGGGGTCTTGACACTTTAGCTTGTCATTCCTACTCTGTTATTAAAATAATCCACCGAGTTTTTAAGTAGAAATTAAATCTTTCTCTAATTAAAAAGCATTACTTTCCAAATAAGATTGTGTACTGTGACAAGTGCTCCTGAATTCTGCATTAGTACAAAAGCTCTTGAGCTCTCAAATTTGTAAGTCTCCTGTAGAAGCCAACAAGAATCTCTGCTAAAATCTCTGTGACTCATCTAATAGCGATGGCAAGAAATACTTGGCTAGTGCAACAGCCGGCTCGAACGTGGCTGTGGATTTTCCTTGTGTTCAACTTCCCTATGCTCCCTTTTCTTCATTTGAAGAACTTGGATGTTTAAGAAGCTTGAGGGAAGGGAAGTATGGCGTGAGCAGAGAAAGAATAAAAGTCATTACGCAGGTTTTAATTTGCCTGTGTGCTTGCAAAACCAAGGCATGAACTGTAAGCTTATTTCCATAGTGTACGTTGCCATGAAAACATTCATAGGATTCCTGTAAAGCATCAGGACATAACAGAGGTTAAAATTCATGTTCTTACCACATGTATAGGGGAGAGGAACATAAGAAGGCCCCATCTAAATCAATACGAGTTCTGCTTTTGACTTCAGAGAACACGTGGAATTCAGGACTCGGCTGCAGCTGGGGGATTTGATGTGGATTTACAAAGGTGAAATTGAGAAGAAGGGGTCACGGGGTGGCTGAGCAAATTCAAGTACTCCTGGCAGCTGGAGGGGATGGTCCTGCACCACCTGTGTGCGCTGCTTGTTCCTGACGTGCTCAGCAATGGCCTTGCTCTTTCTTTGACTCCTCAGCGATCCCGCTTGTCTTGTTAAAGATGAAGGAAGCCTTGCTTTTCCTCTGCCAGGTTAGTTTTCCGCCGATTTCATGAGTTGAACAGGTATGCCACAGAGTCAAGCCAAGTTGCTGCAAGGACAGGAGCAGAAACGTTTGGGTTGGAAACTTGAGGAGCTTTTCTTTTTGTAGCAGAGCCGCTTTAAATAGCTGCTGTCCCATATTCATACTACCGTCCTTGCTACCTGCAACCCAGTCTTCTTGTGGTTTTATCGTTAAATAGTTGCTCCCTCCATCGTGTACTGAGTGGAGGAGTCAGGCCTGGTCTGCTCATGGGCTCAAACTAAAGTTCCCCCAACAATGGGAGGAATTTCAGTGCGTGCTTTTGGCTGTAAAACTTGAAGTAGAAGATGAATAATGGCTCTATTGCTCAGGCTACTGATCCAGCCTGTTTGAGACTTTTCTTAAGAGAGTTTGTAAAAAATCTCCCATTTAAGCCTGCAAAGCTCACATCTTAAGAAAAGGCTCATATTTAAAGCAAATCAACTCCTACAAGAAAGCTTGTGTGCATCTATTGTACTTCTGGGGGATCTTTACAAAGATCTCTTGTTAATAGAAATGTCCGAATACAATTGAAAGAAGCCTAAGCAACCCTTCGCTTCAGTTCATGAGCTGACGCTCTCTTCCCCCCTTCAGCTTTTCTCATTTGTATCATTTTTACTTGACGCCAGCATCCCAAACTCACCCTACTCCTCGAGCTGACTCCTACCTGGGGCAGCTCACCGCTATTTCTATTTCCCTTAAGCTTACGGATTTTTTTTTTTTT